>WAAB01011860.1:0-37969 GCA_013389865.1 Piaya cayana | reverse complement strand
CCAATTCTTCATTAATATGCTTTTAAAAAAAACATAAAATAGAGGGGTATTGTCAGCATCTTATAAGCCTGGTGCATAAATATGCATGATGCCTATTTCTTCATGTTGTAAGCAGAAAAAATGCTTTCAGAAAAAGCTCTCCTTCTTTAAGATGAAACAGAAAATATCAATAGTCTGAATGATTTCAGCTAAGAGTAATTTTTTCCACAACAACAGAAATGGGAATCAATCTTTGTTTTTCAGTATAAAAGATGACTAGAATAAGATTCTTTTCAACAGCTAAGAAAATCATAACCACAGATAACTTTTCATCCCATGGTTATTGAAATACTGCTTATGAGAACCTGATGAACCAAAAAAAAGAAAGTAACAGTCGTGTACATGTGGATAGGGTCCATCAATGCAGAAATAACAAATTATCTTCTTAAGATAAATATTGTTTTTGACATCACCTATGCCAGTACATCTAAGATGCAAATCAATTTCATGAATCACAAACTATGTTCCAAATCCTTCAGATTAAGTACAGAAGTAAAGGTAGCTAGTGGAAAAGATTTTTCATAAAAACAAGATGCTCAGCATCTTTCAGGAATAATGAAGGAAATAAAGAAAAGTAGAGGAGAAAAAAAAACCCAAAATGTGGAGGAATAAGACATAGAACATGAAATCCTTAAGCACCAGAAAAGTCGAGTTTATGCCAAAATCACTACGTTTCAAACACAGTAAGGGAATTTTCAGCATTCCTCACTATGTGCTGTAGCAAATTAAGCTCCCAGACTGAAGTACTCTGAATCACCTGTTAACTAAATACATTCAAAAATAAATTATCTACCCTTTATTATGAATACGTCCTCCAAAACAGTGACAATTTTCTGCTCAAAGGCAAACAAAACTATATGATAACATATTTTTTCATTTAAACATTCTTTACAATTTGAAGAGCGGAATGCAAAAGCACAGTAATATTATGCATGCATAAATAAATACACTGAAATGGTTAAAGGAGAAGAAAATATTTTCATATATGCAGAAACACATTTTAACTTCCATGTATGTGCATGAAGAAATATTTTCCACTGGGGCTGGAGGACTACAGATGTATATTAAAAAGTACAAGACAGTGTCTTTGAACTGCATAACGTACTTAGCCACATACCTAGGTCCATCCCAACTTCAAAACACTCAGCTGTTTCCAGCTAGATGATTTCTTTTCCTCAAGAGATAAAACATTAAACTCATTCTTTTGGCAACATCAACACAGTTAGGTATGCCATCTCCAAAACTGTTTCTTTATCTATCCAACAGTCCTTCCACACTAATTTCTAAATTGTAGTGGTTAGTATGCAACTCCTTTCAAATAAGTGCAGTTCCATATTAGAGCTTCTGCCAAGTTACTGTTTTGTTGAAAACAAAAGCACAAGATCTTTCATCCTATTCCTTCTTAACCACATCTGCTTATCTTGCATTGGCTTTCTATCTTCCGATAACATGTTTAAACCCCTGAAATGGAATATAATTAACTATTTTGTTAGCTTATTTCGTGATTAAGAAAGACCAAGAAAAAGGCAAAGTCACACAAAAAGGAAAGGGAAGTAAGTGCACCTAGTGCTCCTACACATACACACATTTGTGGCACCAGCAACCTGTTCACTTGACTGAGCTATAACATGAATCTGCAGTCCTAATTTTCAGCATGAACACCAGTAAGCTCTGTCTGCATCTCAAGAGAGACAGATGATGGTTTTGAATCAGTAGCCATACAATGTTACACAAATGCCCAGGTTTTAAATGAAGCTGGATGTACTATGTTTTCCCATCAGATACACATTATTCTTTAACAAGATTTTACTAGTTTCTCACATACCACTAACTAATTCAGTATAGCAAAAGCTCTGGTAGCAGACAAAAAGCCAGTCAATGGAGGGCACAAAAAGGGAAATGGTACAGAAACACCAAGAGGCTCAGCTAAACATTAGCACATTCTCTTATTACTTGTGTACTCTTCCAGAAGCTTTATTCAGCAAATATGTGGTTTTTCTATTGTACTAATGACTTTGGCTTGACAAAATTTTCTTATGTGGTCTATGGCAAATTACTTTTTGTTGTACCTTACAGTATCTTTTTCTAAAACTCAGAAGTCTGAGTATTAGTTATGCAGTGTCCTCCTCAGTTTGTCAGAATTTCTTTTAAACAAACAGGAAACAAATTTTCTATGCATTTTTTTAAATTTAAAACATTCACACAGCGAGATTAAAAAAGCAACCATGTTAAGCATTTAATTTAATTGCCTTGTTTTTGTGACTTGAAGCTTATTTTAAGTCTGTAAGTTTTTGTGCCAGATGTTCTGTAAAACACTCTTAACTCCTTTAACTTAGTTCATTTGTAGAAAATAAATCCATTGAAAGTAGTGTTTCAGCTTTCACAAGCAGGTCATCCTCACAGAGATCTAGTCCTTCAATGTACCCTCTCAGAATGGCTGAGGTCTGCAAGGACCTCTCTGGAGGTCATCTGGTGGAACCCAAATCTGGTGCAACTCAGGCAGGGCCCCTTGGAGCCAACTGCCCAGGACCATGTCCAGATGGCTTGTGATTACCTCCAAGGTGGAAGTCTCCACAACATCTCTGGGAAACCTGGGCCCGTGCTCAGTCCCCCTCACCATTTAAGCTAGTCACCACTGGTCCTGTCACTGGACACCACTGAGAAGCACCTGGCTCTGTCATCTTTGAATCCTCATTTCAGGTATTTCATAGAGTCATAGAATGATTTGGGTTTGAAAAGCCCCATCCAAACTGACCCTGAAAGCTTCCAGAGATGGANAACCACATCTGCTTATCTTGCATTGGCTTTCTATCTTCCGATAACATGTTTAAACCCCTGAAATGGAATATAATTAACTATTTTGTTAGCTTATTTCGTGATTAAGAAAGACCAAGAAAAAGGCAAAGTCACACAAAAAGGAAAGGGAAGTAAGTGCACCTAGTGCTCCTACACATACACACATTTGTGGCACCAGCAACCTGTTCACTTGACTGAGCTATAACATGAATCTGCAGTCCTAATTTTCAGCATGAACACCAGTAAGCTCTGTCTGCATCTCAAGAGAGACAGATGATGGTTTTGAATCAGTAGCCATACAATGTTACACAAATGCCCAGGTTTTAAATGAAGCTGGATGTACTATGTTTTCCCATCAGATACACATTATTCTTTAACAAGATTTTACTAGTTTCTCACATACCACTAACTAATTCAGTATAGCAAAAGCTCTGGTAGCAGACAAAAAGCCAGTCAATGGAGGGCACAAAAAGGGAAATGGTACAGAAACACCAAGAGGCTCAGCTAAACATTAGCACATTCTCTTATTACTTGTGTACTCTTCCAGAAGCTTTATTCAGCAAATATGTGGTTTTTCTATTGTACTAATGACTTTGGCTTGACAAAATTTTCTTATGTGGTCTATGGCAAATTACTTTTTGTTGTACCTTACAGTATCTTTTTCTAAAACTCAGAAGTCTGAGTATTAGTTATGCAGTGTCCTCCTCAGTTTGTCAGAATTTCTTTTAAACAAACAGGAAACAAATTTTCTATGCATTTTTTTAAATTTAAAACATTCACACAGCGAGATTAAAAAAGCAACCATGTTAAGCATTTAATTTAATTGCCTTGTTTTTGTGACTTGAAGCTTATTTTAAGTCTGTAAGTTTTTGTGCCAGATGTTCTGTAAAACACTCTTAACTCCTTTAACTTAGTTCATTTGTAGAAAATAAATCCATTGAAAGTAGTGTTTCAGCTTTCACAAGCAGGTCATCCTCACAGAGATCTAGTCCTTCAATGTACCCTCTCAGAATGGCTGAGGTCTGCAAGGACCTCTCTGGAGGTCATCTGGTGGAACCCAAATCTGGTGCAACTCAGGCAGGGCCCCTTGGAGCCAACTGCCCAGGACCATGTCCAGATGGCTTGTGATTACCTCCAAGGTGGAAGTCTCCACAACATCTCTGGGAAACCTGGGCCCGTGCTCAGTCCCCCTCACCATTTAAGCTAGTCACCACTGGTCCTGTCACTGGACACCACTGAGAAGCACCTGGCTCTGTCATCTTTGAATCCTCATTTCAGGTATTTCATAGAGTCATAGAATGATTTGGGTTTGAAAAGCCCCATCCAAACTGACCCTGAAAGCTTCCAGAGATGGAGTATCTACCACCTCTCCAGGCAACCTGATCCAATATTTCATCACTGTCATAGTAAAAAATTTCTCTCCTCTATCTAGTCTAAATCTATTCACTTTTAGTTTAAAACCATCACTCCTTTTCCAATTGCAGCAGACCCTGATAAAAAGTTTGTTCCTATCTTTCTCATAGACCCCAATGGTGTCCCCAAAGCCTTCTCTTCTCCAGCCTGAATAACCCCAACTCTCTCAGCCTTTCCTCATAGCAAAGACGTTCCAAACCTCTGATTATGTTTGCAGCCCTCCCCTGGGCCCATTCTAATTGATCCATACGTGTCTTGTACAAGGGGTCCCAAAGCTGCACACAATACTCCAGCTGAGGTCTCACAACAGCAGCGAAGAGGAGCAGAATCACCTCCCTCACCCTGTTTGGCCACACTTCTTTTGATGCAGCCCAGGATACTTTTGGCTTTCTGGGTTGCAAACACAAATTGCTGGGTTATGTCCCAATTTTCATCCACCAGAATGCTCAAGTGCTTCTAAACAGGGCTGCCCTCAAACCACGCATAGAATCATAAAATAGTTTGAGATGGCAGGGGCCTTAGAGATCACCTAGTTCCAACACCCCTGCCATGGGCAGGGACACCTCCCATTACATCAGGATACTCAAGGCCCCATCCAATCTGGTCTTGAACACCTCCAGGGAGAGGGCATCTACAGCTTCCTTGGGCAACCTATTCCAGCACCTCACCACCCTTATTGTGAAGAATTTCTTCCTAATGTATAATCTAAATCATACCCCTCCCAATTTAAAGCCACTTCCTCTTGTCCTATTACAACATTTCCAAGAAGTTCCTCCCCAGCTTTCCTCCTTCATGTACTGGAAGGCCTATAAGGTCTCCCCAGAGCCTTCTCTTCTCCGGGCTGAACAGCTCCAACTCTCTCAACCTGTCCTCAAATGGGAGGTTCTCCAGCCCTATTATCATGTTTGTGGATCTCCTCGGGACCTGTTCCAACAGTTCCATATCCTTCTTATGTTGGGGATTCCAGAAGTGGACACACTACTCAAGGTGGGGTCTCATGACAGCAGACTAGAGGGGGAGAATCACCTCCCTCAACCTGCTGGCCACGCTTCTTATGATGCAGCCCAGGATATGGTTGGTCTTCTGGGCTGTGTGCACACATTGCCAGCTCATGTCAAGCTTCTCATCAACGAGCACCTCAACGCCTTCTCTGTAGGGCTGCGCTTAATCACATCATCCTCCAGCCTGTATTGAAGCCATGGATTGCCCCTCTCTGAATGCAACCATCCAACCAATACTGTAGGCACCGAACAGTCCACCCATCATCACATCCATATCTGTACAATTTAGAAAAAAGGATGTTGTGGCGGACTGTGTCAAAAGCTTTACAGAAGTCCAGATAGATCACATCCACTGCTTTTCCCATGCCCACTGATGTGGTCACCCAGTTACGGAAAACCACTAGGTAAGACAGGACCTGTCATTAGCGAAGCCATGCTGGCTGCCTCAAATCACATCCCGATCCTCTGTGTGCTTCAGCATAGCTTCTAGGAGGATCTTTGCCATGATATTCCCAGGCACAGGGGTGAAGCTGACAAGCTGGCAGTTCCTAGGATCACCTTTTCTACTCTTCTTAAAAATAGGCACAATGCTGTCCTTCCAGTCACTAGGGACTTCTCCTGATTGCCATGACTTTTCAAATATCATCAACAGTCACTTGGCAACCACATCAGTCAATAAAGCCTGTTCTCCAGCCCCCTTACCAGCTTCGTTGCTCTTCTCTGGACTTGCTCCAGAGCCTCAACATCCTTCTTGTGGTGAGGGGCCCAGAACTGAACACAGGATTCAAGAAGCAGTCTCACCAGTGCAGAGTACAGAGGGAGAATAACCTCCCTGGACCTGCTGGTCACACTGGATACAAGCCAGGATGCCACTGGCCTTCTTGGCCACCTGGGCACACTGCTGGCTCATGGTCAGTCAGCTGTCAATCAACACCCCCAGGTCCTTCTCCTCCTGGTAGCTTTCCAGCCAAGCTTCTCCTACTCTGTAGCACTGCACAGGGTTGTTGTGTCCCAAGTGCAGGACATGGCATTTGGCCTTGTTAAACCTCATGGCATTGGTCTCTGCCCAGCAGTCCAGCCTGTTCAGATCCCTTGAAGAGCCTCCCTACCCTCCATGAGATCCATGCTTCCACCCAGTTTAGTATTGTCTGCAAACTTGCTAAGGGTGCACTCAATGCTTTCATTCAGGTCATTGATAAAGACATTGAACAGGGCTGGACCCAGCACTGAGCCTTGGGGACCCACACTTGTAACTGGCCTCCAGCTGGATTTAACACCATTTAGCACTACCCTTTGGGCCTGGCCATCCAATGAGTTTTCCAGCCAGGAGGTCATATCACAGGCTTCTTTGTCACATCAAAATAGACGGGAATTTTAAAATGAAAGTTACTGGCTATGTACACGTAGCCTAATTCACCTGACAAATTAGCAATTAATTTTTTTTTCATGAGGTCAAAATTTGAATTTACTTCACAGGATCCAGTGTTCAGGACTACATTAGCACCAGTGAAATAGTAGCAGATCCCCAGAATGACACAGTTAGTGCTAGGACCCAAGACATATATTCTAGGGGAAAAGTATTATTTCAAACTAGACTTTTCCTGGTTCTAAAGACTTAACTCCCATCAGAAGTTCTGCATCATCCTATTTTGTTTTATTTGAAAGGAGTGACATTTGAATCCTCAAAGACTGCTTAATAATAGAACCACAGCATTCTAAGTGGCACTGCACAGATTTGCTTCAAAAGTTGCATTTCTGATCCAAGCAAAGACATTAAGGTAGATGTATCCAAATAAAAATCTTTGAGGATTCTCTTTTTCTAGCACTCAAATTGAACCATGACCACAACTTAATACATATTTCTTAAATGTAAAAGATATATTTAAGAAAATTTTAAAGCTTCCACAACATGAAGTCAAAGATGTCAGAAAGTAAAAATGTATTTAATATGGTTAAATGATATTTCTGCTAATGAGGTCCTTAGGTATGCACTGAGGTTACTCAAAGGCTTTATGTACCAGACATTCCTTCAATAATAAACTGAAGAACATAACGTGCTTTTTTTCTAAGAGATTATAAATAAATATGAGTGTCTTTCCCATTAAAGAAATCACTTGCAGATATCCTTTTAATGCCCTCAGTTTTTCTAATTTGAATTCTATTATTACAGTGTCATTAAAATTCCAAGCAGGTAGATTTGGTCTACACAAACGGGACGTTGCATGGGCTTTCTGTAACACAATTAAGAGTCTCCCTTTCAAGGGCAACATCACAGAAGGTGAACACTAATTTTACTAATAAGGTAAGAGAGGATGAATGACTCTGCAAAGGAAGGAAAACAAACCCAAACTACACTATATAATTTCTTTTCTGTCAATTTGTTATATTTAACTTTCACTTTCTAAACAGGTTATTACTGGGACACCAATTTGCATAAAAAGATTAAAGATTGCATGAAATGTCGAAGACTGCTTTGCAGCTATAATATGAACTAAAAAAAATTCCCATATTTGCAGATGTCAAATGAATTTTAAGGAAATTATCAACGATATTCTGGCAATAGTACATGACGCATAAAAAATATCCCCAAAACTAGACGTCAGAGTGCATGTGCTATTTCTGAAAATACCTAAAAATGTCTCCACTTTCCCATACAAAATGCTCACAACATTCTTTTTCTTTGTTCTGAAATAACTTTTTCCAATGGCAAGTTTTATGAGATGGGAGAACTAAAAATCATCATAAAAACATAGCTCATTGTGAAAGGTATTAAAAACGAAACAACTGAAATAGTCTCAAAAAAGCTGACCCAAATGAACTTAAATCACCCAGTTAATACCTTTTTCAATAGCATCCTATTTTGTTCAAATTGCTGTTTGTGAAGCACCAAGTACACTACACATTGTTTTTAGTTCACACAAATCATAAGTAGCTATCAGACATTTAGAACATGTTTCAGATATTCGTGAAAGTCCACATAAAATATATGTAATATGTATATTTTAAAAAACCTCTATATTATAAAGTTCCTTGTTACTCAGTATTCTTCTTAGCACTAAGAGTCAGTATTCCCATGGACATCTTTTCCATTACTTCACACAACCTACCAGAATGAAAACTGAAAAGTTCACCAACCCTAAAGGAAATACTCTTGCATATTAAGACTGATGCACACCAGCATAAAATAAGTTATATTAAAAAGCAAACAAAAAACGGAGCACATGCAACTTTCTTTTATGGGTAGAGGCCATTACTTGTAATACTTCTGGAAACCTGAATAGTCCAAGCACTTTCCCCTGACGCTAAAACTGGTCTTAAAATTAACATGATCCTAGAGGAAATACTAATATATATTCCTAATTTTTGTTAATATCAAGAATAACATTAGTTAAAGAGTCCAGAGAGGAGTGGGCCCACTTACCTTTCCCCCTTAAAATGACAAAACACAAAAATTTATGTTGCACTCAGTGTCAGCAGAATATCTAAAAAGTCTGTCTTAAAATATTGTCCTCCATCAGTTTGCAAGGAGGTTATGATACATCTGAATCTAGTGGTAGTGGTATGGATTCAAATCCTGGAAAGACCCACCACACAGTCATACATGTTTGCACGGCTGTCATCATGGAATTTAGACTATCTATCTATACATTTACACCTTAAAGGCCATGAGATCAAATACAGTAATGGAAAAGTGATCAAGAAAGTCACTTAAGACTGTATTTATTCCTTAGCATAGTACTAGAACAATTCTTTGGCTATACAGAGTTACATAAAACTCTGTATAATTGAAACATAACTTTATAAAAAATGATAGCAAAATGAAATAAAAATGTCAGAAATATAAAAACTCTGTCTTCAAAGTAAAAAACAGAAAAAGAAGAGATGTTTTCCAGATGATGATTACCTGCTTAACCTTAACAGAGAATAACAAAGTTCTGTTATCATTTAGTACTTAGTAACATATTGCAGTGTATTTTTACATTTACTAAACGGCTGCTCTCATAGCATGTGCATCACATAAAGGCAGAAAAAAGCCAGAGAACAGAAAAAGCACCAGGCATTTAAAACAAATAGGTTATCATAAAATACAAGAAATTTGCAAACATATATAAAAAGATTTCATTTTAGTTTGATAGTCTTTTATTTTCAGCTTAAATCATTTATATCAAAATACAATTATTCAGACATCGAGAATCATGTTCTATGCTTTCTCACATGTTCTGCAATGAATTTAAGCAGTACTCTAAGTACAATAAAACATCAGTTTTGTAATCAGCAAGACATCAACCTCAAATCCGTATTTACGCTTTTAAAATTCTTTAAATTTCAAATTTATACGAAACAGTTAAGCACAGATAAGTGTAAAAAATCACACTGGCTTTGAGAAAAGGAATATGCATTAATCTCTTAGTACTGTTAGTAGAAAAGAACTAGGACTTTCGAGTAGGAAACGAGCCGCGAAATACAAATTGTTATACTTTCTAAAATTCTGAAGAACACAGAAGGTGCTTTACACATGCTTGAAACAAAAAAAAAATCAAGAATAAAAGGTTTACTCATAGTTAAAATGCAAGTATTTAAGTGGAAAAGAGTTGGCTTATGAATGAAATATCAACTAAATAGTTAGTAAAAACAAAACTACTGGAAGAACCCAAGAAGACTCCTAAACTTTCTGAGCACTGATACAGTTTAATATTTCCATCCCTTTTCACTTTCTTCCTGAAAGACTTTCTAGAATAAGTTACAAGGGATGTAAACACTAAACTGTATGAGTGCTCAAAAAGAATTTAGTTTTTCCAAACTTCATGAGAACTTTAACACTTAAAGGAGGTCTTCATCACAAATTTATGGACAATGGACTCATGTTTTCTATTACTTAGTGCAATCCAAATGGGAAACCAAAAAGTAAAGCAGAAGGATATTTTGTGAGATGCTGAATATCAGTCTTAGAAGATAGTACAGAGTTACTATACAAATCAGGATGGGGTGTTATTTCAAAGGAATGTGTTGCATGCAACAGAGAAGGTTGAAAAAGCCAAGAAAAAGTGTCAGAAAACAAGCATTAATGAAAAATCTTCTGAAAAGTTGCACAGGAATATATTTTGAATAACAATATAACATCTCCTGGATTCCTGTCAGTAAAACAGAGTTCTTGTTATTCTTAATGTATGCATTACCTTAACAACAGGATTCAGTAGAACAACACCTGATTTCTTCGTAATAACTTGCTTTGTTGTATAATGATGTTCTATGAGTTGAGGGATAGTTGGAAATCCAGTTCCTTCAAAACGATAGTGGTTCTGTATGGAGGTAAAAGGAAATAATTGTTTATTTCTAAGCAATATTTTGAATAAGAAAGTGCAAAAGCACAACAACAAGCTTCCCTCATTAATAACAGAAAAATGTTCGCCTTTACAGAATTAGACTTCTTTCCTGATCTATTTATCATCATTCACACTGGATTGAATTGATAGTTAGGAATATGATAAATTCAAAACTATTGCATAACTCATTTAAGGCAACATGATAAAGTAACTATCTGTTTAAAGGGGGAAAAAGTGTATTTTAATTGCTTATCTTTGCCCATACACTTGACAGGAGAAAAAAAAAGGTCAAGAAATGTTTGCTTCATTCTTCTGAATGTCTTAAATTGTACACTGCAGCTGACTGGGAACAGGATAAAGTTTTGTGCCTATACAAGACTCAGCATCTATAGTTAGAGAATCTCTTCCCAAAGCAGAACTGCCATAAACCAGTCTGACAAGGGCAACAACAAACAATTACTGCAATTAAAGAAAGCTCAAAGCACAGTGATTCAAGTTCATTTTCACAACTGAGCAATGAAAACCTTTACCACCAGCATGCAGCCTTTATTTGCTTCTAGCCCTCAGGGTTAAACTCCTTGCAGAATGCATTAAGTTTCTCTTCTTTAGAGGTTAAAGCATTAACTTCCTGGAATGCGTTATTGCTGTTATTAAAGACAGTCGTGTCACCACTTTTCAAGTTCCTGGTTCTCTATCATAAAACTGTTTTCATAGTCTCAATACTTTTTGTTGTTTATTTTGTTATTTAACTTCATCACTTATTAAATAATGACTCAGCTCTAGTTGACCAGTAACACTATTTCCCATTCCTTTCAAATAAGCTCTTTCATTATTTCTGTGCTGATGATGCAAAAGCCTCAAGTTCTAAGAGTTTCCCTAGCTCAATAATCAGTGCTGCCTATTATCTCTTCATCTCAGACCCAGCCATACATCCATCTGCTGCCATCCATTTAAGACCTTTGGGGCAGACAGCATTCTTTGAGTCTGTGTTATTTAGACAGGATCCTGACCATATTAAGAACACTAACAAGTAAGTTCAAAATAGTACAGAGTTAAATAAGCAGCACTGAAAACCAACGATAGCCTTGAACAACAGCAGTGAATTTTGATGCTTGAAACTAAATAATGAACTCGTTTATACTACACATAGTTTTATTAAGATTAGCCTTCAAAATAACAGTAAATCTAGAGAGGGAACACTTATGCAACCAAAGGACCACTGCTTAAACATGTATATGTCCTACTCCATTCTTAAGTATTTCGTTCATAAGAAAATTTGTATATAGAGATCAAGTTTGGTCTCCACATGGAGACCTGTCAGTGATCCAAGAGTGTGATTTGCAGAGGCCTGATTCCACATCGTTTGTACCAAGCTAAGCAAACAAACACATCCCTTGCACTAACCTCTGCTTAAACTTCCCTACCAAAATACTCATGAACATAATCTTTGCTATACGACAAGTTATATGACAGTTCCATCATATACTACCTCCTTTTCAGAGATTAAGAGGATTTTTTTACTTTTACCATTAATGCTTTTTTTCACAATAAAAGCAAAAGATTCACCTCATATGAGTGCATAAGGAGATCTGCATTTCTCTAAGAAAAAACTTTTAAGTCCCATGATTGTAAAGAAAATCTGCCTCCTCAGAGCAGATGAATATAATGTCCTATTACTACATGCATAAGCAGACAGATCTAGTGACCTAATGCTATTTAGATTGTCCAGCCTATGCAATATTAAACAACATCAGTCTTACATTTGAAATGTAATTCCTAAGAGAAAGTAGTGAAATGATTGAAATAAAGATAGCTTTTTTAATGTATGGGGGGGGGTTTTTGTGAAAAAACAAGATAAAAAACCTGAGGTAACAGGCAGGGGTAGGTTCAAAGTAACATCTAATAAAAAAACCAAACAAACCTGTCTATTTTAACTGACTTGCAAAGTCCACTGCATCTTTTGAGGACCTAATTGCCATGTAGAATGACTTACACAAAATTATTTCAGCCATAGACAGTGTGTGTTTATTTCTCCTGGGTTGAGATCAGACAGCTCCCAGCATCTTGTAAGACAAGACCTTGTGTGCCTTCGTACATGTAATTTTATTACTCTTATCATTCAGCAGTCTGACACATCAAAATGCTTCGAAGTCATAAAAATCAAAATTAAATAAACAATGACTTTGTGCAAAAATGACTTTGTGCAAGGAAAACTCAAGGTGAAAATCAATGAACACTTCAGTTGGACAAGTGTCCACAATCACTGATCTTACAAAAGCCTTCCAATTTCTATGAAGTCTGAAAAATATCACTACCACTCATTAAAAAGAAATAAACCAGCCACACAATATTGACTTCTCCCTGGCACATTTCATCAGCTGGGGATTTAGACAAGGAAATTTTCCACATTATGTGACTAAATTTGTGTATTTCCTGTATATGGGAGACTTTATTACAACAGACTGAAATAAGTTTGGTAGCACTACTGAATCAAAACTAAGAATGATTTGCTGCTACGTCACACTTTAAGAAGAAATTCTAGTAATGTTATGAGAACCATCAAGTTTCAATTTCAATTATTTTGAAATTCTGAAAGGTAAAAAGAATAATACATACATTAATAAAAGCAAGTAATGCATTAAGAAGAACAAAAAGAAATACACTGGATGAAGGCTTAAAAAATTAACACGTTGTTTAAAATGACCAATTTTTCCTCAGTGAGAGCAACAGGGGGATCAATTCTGGTTCTCAGAAGCAGACATGCTGTGCAACATCTACAAGTGTTTCTGTTCTATCTGTTCTACTGAAAAACAATAGTTTAGGGCCAAAAAGAGCATAAGCATATCTAATGCAGCAAGGACTTCAATTTCCAACCATCCAGAAACCAACACATACTATTTTCTTTTCCATGAATGTTTATGTTTTTTATGAAGATTCAATGGAGTGTTTGCAGTCTGAATTAAAAGTAGCCTAATTAGGACCAACGATGAAAATAAGTTAAAAATAAAGGTACATGCACAAATTAGTACTAGCAAGTTTTGGACTTCAAAACATTTACAGAAATATTGCTTTTCAACATAACAGATACTGAATGACCTCATACTTCATATTTTACTTTTGTTTCCCAAAATGACCTTTTCCCCTATTTTCAGCACTAACGCAAATATTTCCAACAGCTTTCATATTTTCATATGCAAGCGAAAGCTATTTGTCATAGTAAACTTTGTAGATCCTAAGTTAGTTCAATGAAAATACAAACTTCCTAATATTGAATATTCAGTACTATATCAGGGACGTACATCAGCATATTGTATGATAAAGTGTCTCCGTTGTCCATCTGAAAACACAGAAAGGACATATTCACCAGGTTTCCCGTGGCTCTCTCGCACTAAGAAGTCTCCTTGCTGTTTTAACAGCTCCTGGGCTTCTATTCTTGGAATTGCACCGTGATACCAGTCTTGCTCAGCCAATGGTTTCTCAGTAGTTGATATTACATCAAAGAACTTGGGAAAAAAATTGAAGAAATATGTTAATGTAACAGTACATTTTTAGAATTTACTTTTAACTGAAAAGTATGATAAACACAATAGTTTCTATTTCTGTATCTATATTATGTATTTCTATGAACAAAAAAAAAAACAAAATAGGGCCTTTACATTTACACAAAAGGCGTACTGATTGCTTTCCTTTCCACTCCCTAAAAACTTAATACATATAAAGTAGTAGTTTATGGAAAAGTCCATAAAACGATGTAAATTTTTCACTTGGTCTACTATTTTTCTAAGCCATACCGACCAACTCTTTCTGACATATTCTGACATGCTATTAACAATTAACAATTCAAAATGACCATTTCTTTATCCAGGCAGAACCTTCTCCTTCATAAAAAACTAAGAAATTGATTTATACAAAACATGTGAATTGGAGAAATTGTTTTCAAAGAATTTATTAATTGCATCCCAGATTAATTAATAGCTCTATGAGACATTTTCCCTAGCATTTACACTGTAGCACAGAATATACACAGGTATACTGTGCTTACAACCTTTATCATGGAGTTTCTTAAAGTGCAAAGAAATCTTAGGAAACTATTTTTGCTAGCTATAAAATGAAGGTAGTGAATTTTAACCTACAGTTTCACATATTAATTTTTGCAAGCTTACATTGTTCAAGAAACCACTGAAGAAAACTTTGTATTTTGTTCAATGACCACTTCAGAATTATTTTTATGGATAGACAAGTTTTACATCATTCAAAAATCATTAACGTCAGAGCTCATAAAAACTCTCACTGCCAGAGTGGTAAAGCCCTGAACAAAATAACACAGTGCACTGAACAGATACATCAATGTGTCTCCAGCAAGCTTGCTGAACTGCTTTTTAGATAACAGCATGAATACCCACTCCTTAATTAAGTACAATCAAACAGATGCAGACCAAGCATACAAGAGAATCATAGAATCACAGAATAGTTTGGGTTGGAAGTGACCTTAAGGATCATCCACTTCCAACCCCCTGGGACAGGCTGCTCAAAGCCCCATCCAGCCTGGCCTTGTACAGCTCCAGGGATGGGCTGAACAAACTCAGCTCTAAGGTTCTCTTCACAGGGGAGGTGTTCCAGGCCTATGATCATTTTCGTGGCTTCCTCTGGACCCACTCCAATAGGTCCACATCCTCCCTGTGCTGAGGGTTCCAGAGCTGGATGCAGTAGTCCCAGTTCTGAATTAACCTTTCCTACTTCTCTGCCCTGATAAAACTGAAGTTGTTCTTTGTATCATGAAGAATGATATGGCATTTCCTGTATGAGGATGGGGACAGAAAATGGAAACAATCCATTGCTGTATGCAAGGGAAAAAAATTGCATGGTGCAGCTATGGGCATGGTGGAGGCTATCTGCAAATTTAGTCCTCCTAGGGAGATAGTTTGGTTGAGACAACTTATATAGCTAAAAAACACTAAGAGCAATTCCAGGCTCTCAGAGAGGAAATAAACAGACCCAAGAAAGGGACTGTACTCAAAACTTGTTGTTTCCAAATATCTGTAATTCTTTAGCACCTTCATAGTAAAGTTTCTGGTACAAAAATGCCTTTGCCTGTCAGCTTCCAGCTGCCTTTCTAAGTTATACCTCAAAAGGTCTAGCTTACTCCAGGATCCTGATAGAAAACTGGAGAACATATTTAAGAGCCTGGCAAAGCCTAATATTGTCATACATTAACATTGGCACCTACAGCCCTGGGTCTGTATCAGGGATAATTTCAGATATGAGATTTGAGGCCAGCACTGTAACCAAGAGACTTACGGATAGAAAAAGCAAGCATGTTCTATTACAAAGTTTGCTCTATCAGAGATTCAGAGCTAGGAAGGCTATGTAAGAAATAACAACAGTCTGAACAGAAAGTGCACAGTCAGAGTTTTAAGGAGCTAAAGACATACTCCAAGGTACTGCCTTTATCAGCACAGTGATCTACTAAAAGCCCAAACCATTGTCTAGCCAAGAAGCAGTCATATTCAATTTCATCAATTGTTAAATACATATCAGATCAGTTCTGCCTACCACTGTTAAATGATATTAAGTCATTCTCCTTCAGATATTCCTGAAAGAAAAAGTAAGCTATCAAAATGTTAGACAATGTTATTTACTTGAACTTTTCTTGTTCAAAACCACCAGGTTTGGCTCACCAGAAACCCCAGACCTCTGCTATGCTATCAATAACGTTAAATGATTCACAGTAGAAAAGTGCAAATATATTTCCACTTGAGAGGAAATGTTTCTAAGGATAAAAGGACAACTGAGGGTCAATAGACTAGGTCATGGACTTCACAAAGTGAGGGTAAAAAGAAAAAAGAAAACCTGACACGCAACTCATTTTGCGTGAGTCACCAGATCATAACACCTGCTTATGTTCCAGCTGGGTCAAGCCTGAGTCACTGTTCAGACAACCATTGATTGCATCCCAAAATAAAACATTTTAGAAGTCTTTATGACAGAGAACAAGCTTAGGGAAGAACAACAGAGCATTTTAGACATTGCTAACTATAGTGTTGTTTGTGACACTAACTTCTCTCTTCCCTCTTCTTTTAAATTTGGTTAAACTAATATAAATTACTTTATAAGGAAACAAGGAAAATTCCACAAAAATGTCCTCTGTTGATTGTCTCCTACCTTACATTATCTTTACTTTTTGTAATATAACTAGCAATTTATCTGAGGTAACAAGAAATAGTTATTCATGGTTTATGTTTTGTGTATTACTAAAATTGCATTATTTTTATGAAGAAGTCTTCTGATTTCAACATATTTGTTGTATGATAAAATATTTACCCTGACAGGCTATGAAAGAAAAAAGCACTCCAAATTAAAGATAGACAATCAATTTAACATCAATTCCAACTCAGTTTACACCACTTCGTGCTAAATGTTTCTATCGTCTTTTATAGTTAGAATTAAGTGATTTAAGCACAACAAAGATCAGTCATTAAGCAATATAAAGAAGCTACATACACAAAGCATTTTCACTCCTTATTTGATTAAAACTATGCTTCTTGCTATTATAGAAATTTGGCTTGCACTTTGACCAAGAGAAGCCACCTGAATCCCTAATCTTGCTGTTAAGTTACACATACACACACAAGTATATACATATAAAAGCAATTGCAATTGTTTAGCTTAAATACAGTTAACTGAATCCCTTAAATGGTCCTCGATGTAAGCCTGCGGCATAAAATAGAAGACCTACTCACTCTAAGGCTTTCTCAAAACTACTATTTTGGGCCAATGTTTCAAGTGACAAGATCACAATTAAAAGGCAGTTTTAAAAAAGTTTGGAAAATTCTGCCCAAATTTTGGGGCATTGTTTGGTTTTGTTGTTTCGAGAGCTGGGATGATCCCATATTCCATTTCAGGAAAATACAGGAGGAAGGTTTGTCAAGCACAATCTGACACTTCCTTGAGTAGGTGCTTGAATATTCTAACCAGTCTTGCAAAATTCTGTTTGAAAAAAATGGAGGTAACCAAAAAGCAGAAGAAGCAAGAATGTTTCTCCATCCTTCAGTGAAACTGAACACAAGTCAGGTAGAAGTAAGAGATACTCAACAATCATTTTTATTGGGGATTGAAACAAGATGTATAACTAATTACTTAAATAGTAAAATTATTGAGGTAGTACTAGTAATAGAAATTATAATAATAATCATACGCTTACATACTGTTGCCTTTATAACAAATATGGGGAAAATAATTATTGCAACAATGAGCAAAATCTGCATAACTACTTCATGAACTACAGAATATCACAGTATGTTGCATTTCATGTAAACCAGACTCACGGGGAAAAGTACTCTTAAAAGTATATAACCAATCTGGGAGCTGCAAAGAACATGTGAATTCTGCTTTTTCTTTTGCTTAAGTGCAACATGTTGTTCTGGCATGTTATTATGCCATGATGTTATCAAGTCTGCTGATCAATCAGCACAGTGATTCTATAACTTTATTTTAATGTAATTTTTGTCCATGTAGATGGAAATGCATTATGCTTCCGGAAAAAAACCCCAACCGGTTAAGTTGTAAATGCAACAGAATGTAGTTCACCACTACACTATTGACACTACTTACTGATGATGAGCCCAACATGGATTTTGGAGATCTTATAATTCCCGCTATGGAATGACGTATAGTGTCAAACCTTGAGACTTTATCCTTCTTGTCCTAGGAAAAAAAGGGGTATCTTCCATGAAAACAAACAAATTGGTATATTAATTGAATTACTGGAGAACTTGGAATGTAGAATCATGGATTTTATTTAAATAAAGGATAGAGGCTGAGCATCTAGTGATACAAAGCAGTAAGTGTCAACATCAGTGGAATAAAGCTAACTAATATCAATTTAATCAGTGACAAATTATATAATTCCTTAATTATTTTGTGCAATTATTTTACATATCACTACTTTTAACTACAAACAGAACAAGAATTCTTTTGTACCCTAAAAAGAAAGGATATCATTCTCACTTCTCGTGAAATACCTTTTATTTTAAAAGGACATTGACTTGAAATCACATTAAAATAAGTTCACATAGTAAAACTCAGAAATACATATACACATCATCCTTACTTAATATATGGGATTTTTATTCCCCTTATGAACAAGTTCTTCTCTAACAGTACACTACTGTAAATATAATATTAGTACAAATCACTGCAAATTAAAGGATCTATTTGTTTTCCAGCACCACCATAAACCACAGGTGCAGCCACTGTCTAGGTTTTAAGTTCTGTAAGAAGAATGCTCTAACTGGAACGTAGAAATAGCCTGTAAGCATCTCAAGTTGAAAATACATCTGAATTCCAAAGTGCTCATAACTTGACTCAGTCCAAAAACTGTACATTTTTTAATCTCTGACTTACTAGCAGCCTTCAAAATTAATATCACAGAATCCTTAAAAAAGCACAAAAATTTACCTTTAACACTGCAAAACTGAGTTTATTGCTTGCAAGTCAGCCTCAGCCAAGATATTTTAATGAGTATTTGGAAAGTAATTGAACCTGAAGCAGAGAGACCACACATTAAGAACCTCATTCTAATTAGCTGTAGGTTATCTAAGCTGTAAAAAATCGATAATGAAGACAGACTATAATTGTTTGCTCGTGTTATAAAGGAAAATTTTTTTCCAAGTTTTGCATGTACATTCTTAACTGAAGAAACTGACAATATGATAATGTAATAAATGCAGCTTCAGCTTATTCCAGGCTTCTGAATAAGCAACAAAATCCATTCATTCTGTATACAGAATATACTAGTGTTTGAAAATTACTTCCAAATACAATTTAGTTTACAGGATATGAATTGAACATTCTCTTAGTAAAATAAATTCATTTTGTTGGTAGCAAAATCCTGCAATGTGCCTTAATTTGTATGCTGTGAACAAAGAGTGTAAAACCCAGTCAAACAGTCAAAACACTAACAGGGAGTTTATTATCCACTGAAAAACTCATTACCAAAGTGACCATTAACCACTCAATACCATTTTTACTCCCTTTACCACATTAAAGTAATATTGTAAGCCAATTAATTTTCTTACAATAAAAACCTCTGTGCTGAATCCTAATTTATTTTTATAATATCGGTTAATTAAACTGACACACACAGAAATCTCATTAACAATAGTGGAACGAGGAGTCTAATTCTGCTTGCATGCTGTGTGTGGAATGACCCACCCATTTCACACATCTCTTTATATGTAAGCCACGAGATTTAACTGCAATTAAATATGTACTTCTTATATGACAGGAAAAAATATTACCAAAAGATGGATGAATTCTCCTACATTTCTCCTAAACAAACTCAGGAGTTTTCTTTCTATTTTACAACAACAGAGTGCTTATCTAATGCAGCATGAAACTACAACTAAGGTTCTACACTCATCAATTCTCTATACTGATAAATGTTTTTAACTAGAGTTTTTTTAACTCAAAGTACCTCATGGACTCACTAGAGGACTTTGATAAGCACTACATAATGATATATAGAAGCTAATAATCACATTAAATAGAATGAGCATTAAAATGCACTTAATAATCAACTTTGGCTTTGTTCAAAATGTAATATATCTTGTTCAAACTGCCATACATTTATAAACATTGTTTAGTATTTTCATAGCACTTTCTCTGTAACATACTGAAACTACTTTGCATCTTACAGCAAAGAAGACTCATAATTTGCCTGCACAACAGGCATTATCAAATGCAAGCACAGCATGTACTTAGTTTATTTTGTTAAAGTATTTTTAGGGCAACTTGAATAAAACTGAAAAGAATAAACAGTGCTCTGTTACTGAATTTATTTTGCCATCAGCCAGTTGCAGACCACTTTAGAAGAGCCCATTAGATCTTGCAAGAAACCAGTTTTCACTGAGAAATCTCACCAGTGTGAAGAGATTTTTTTCCGCATATTAGACATCTTTTTTTTTTTTAAAAAAAAGAGTAAGAATACAACCCAGAACATACATATATGTGCATACATATGTACAGTCTTGCTAGTTAAGTTTTCAGTGCTGGGAAAAGGCATGGAATGAGTGATCATAAGTGCCATCATGAAGCACATGCAAGAGAACTAGGTGATCAGGCCCAGTCAACATAGGTTTACAAAAGGCAGGTCCTGCCAAACCAACCTGATCGCCTTCAATGACAAAGTGACTCACCTACTGGACGAAGGAAAGGCTGTGGATGTGGTCTTCCTGGACTTCAGTCAAGTCTTTGACACAGTTTCCTACAGTATTCTGCTTCGGAAAATGTCAGTCTCTGGACTGGACAAGTGCACAGTCCCCTGAGTGGAAAACTGGTTGGATGGCCAGGCCCAAAGGGAGCCTAAATGTAAATTTAACTCCCTAAATGGAGTTAAATCCAGCTGGAGGCCAGTGATAAGTGGGGTTCCCCAGGGCTCAGTGCTGGGTCCAGCCCTGTTCAATGTCTTTATCAATAACCTGGATGAAGGCATCAAGTGAACCCTTAGCAAGTTTGCAGATGATATGAAGTTGGGTGGAAGTTTCAACCTGCTGGAGGGTAGGGAGGCTCTGCAAAGGGNTTCTGGGCCCCTCACCATAAGAAGGATGTTGAGGTTCTGGAGCAAGTTCAGAGAAGAGTAGCAAAGCTGGTGAAAGGGCTGAAGAACAGGCCCTGTGAGGAGTGACTGAGAGAGCTGGGGTTGTTTAGCCAGAAGAGAAGGCTGAGAGGAGACTTCATTGCTCTCTACAACTACCTGAAAGGAGGTTGTGGAGAGGAGGGAGCTGGCCTCTTCTCCCTAGTGACAGGGGACAGGACAAGAGGGAATGGCCTCAAGCTCCAACAGGGCAGGTTCAGGCTTGATATCAGGAAAATGATTTTTCACAGAAAGGGTCATTGGGCACTGGAACAGCCTGCTCAGGGAGGTAGCTGAGTCACCTTCCCTGGAGGTGTTTAAAAGCTGGGTGGATGAGGTGCTGAGGGGCATGGTTTAATGTTTGATAGGAATGGTTGGACTCAATGATCCTGTGGGTCATTTCCAACCTACTGATTCTGTGAAGTGAAGGTGTTACTTTAGGTCTGCTTTACAAAATAAAACAAAACACACATCAGAGCATTCTTTCAGTGATCTCTGCCTTAGGCACATTACATTTTGAATCTCATACCCAAGGCCATCACAATTTTACCAAAGGATTTCATGGATCAAAGGATTGCCTTGGGATATTAGGTTACTTAATCTTTCTGAAGGAAGCTAGCAGAGGTCAGAGACTCTCTGTGACTTCATGAAGAGAAGCTCATTATAATTTTATAAAATATTCATTCCAACAAACATCAGACATCTGACCAACCAGCACAATCATGCTCGCTATGCAGTCACCAGTCACCATGTCTTCAGACAAACTCCTAATACATGTTACTACCTGTCTAGCAAACTTCAGAAGGACAATGAAACTAGGAGTTTTGTATTACAGATGTTGTAAAGATCATTATGGAGTACTATTCTACT
This sequence comes from Piaya cayana, assembly GCA_013389865.1. NCBI lineage: Eukaryota > Metazoa > Chordata > Aves > Cuculiformes > Coccyzidae > Piaya > Piaya cayana. The sequence continues at coordinate 15,893 of WAAB01011860.1, read as the reverse complement.
AGCACACATGATGCAGCTATTTAGTTAGCTGCTTGAGTTTCATTTTATTTTAAATTAATTACTTTCAGAGATATTAGAAAAAAAATAGCATGCTTTGTCACTTCCTTTATTCTCTACTTCACTAATTTCACTAAAAAGTAAATTAATCTGTGGATTACAATATTTTATGCAATGATGGAATACATTTTAGTTTACCATTAGTAAGCTAGATGTCTATGAATATATAGTCATTAGAGAACATTTAATCTATTTCTCTGACTGCGTTTAAATGGTACTTGGGCCACAAGAGCATCCAATACAAGAAATGATGAAAAATGCATTGACTGAATGAAATAAAATTAATCTCCTCCAAGCTTGGGATTGACACTTAAAATAGATAGACACTTAGAATGGACAGAATTTTCTATCCACTGGACAGGCACACTTCGCAAAACTGCTGAAAATCCAACTGCTTACCCTGGAATGACACACAAACAATAAACTTCTACATGGACTAGAAACATATGTTTTATAGGTGGGATTCCTGCCATTTTCCTCTTTGCTATGCAATGCAAAGCACAACTGCTTTTATTTCCAAATAATACAGAAAAGATCTACCAAGACAAACAAATCTCCTATTGAAAAACTGTTTGACAGTAACTATTTGTAACTATCAGGTTGCAGTGGTCTGTCATACATCACAAGCAAATATTTGTGGACACAGCATTGTTAGAATTCTCCTGCCACAAAACTAGGAAGGCTGAAACCCTGCTCCCAGTTGTATACATCTCAGCCAGACATTTCATTCCAGTTCTCTTTTTTCCTTCTTAATTGTTGAAACAATTAGCTCAGCCTTTTTAAAGAGATGTCACAGCAAAAGGCAACCACTCTTAATTTTACTTTCAATTTTTCTCTTCTGACAAGATGCAGAAAGCAAAAAATGAAGCATCAGAAACTAAAAAGAAGTGCAGGTTTCAGGTTAGTTGAAAAACACAAGCAAGGCACTCCCTGTTTTGCTTGAGGACTTCCCTCAGATGCAGCTTAATATATGATATACAAAAAGCTGAGCTGCTGTGCTTCAGATATTCACTTTAGGGGATCTTGTGCAACAAGGGGTCCTGTTCATTTTAATGAATTTTCCACTAGAATTTTGTTCTATGGTCATGAACTGCAACTGTCGGGGTCCCGTGGACAAAAATCCTCGTTCTGCCAGAAATACAGTTCTATCACTAGAAGAAATAACTGCAGATCTTAAGAGTACATGAAAAATAATACAACACACCCAGAAGTGCGACAGAACCAAAATGCTAGGCCATAAGAATCACATTTCCAGTGATATTTTGAATTAACATGAGCAAGACAAAGCAGCAGGCCAAAAGGATTTGTTTAAATTGAACTGCATATTGTAAAAGCCCAAAAGAGCTTTTTAGTTGTATAAATTCAGAAAAATGTCTGTATCTTAGATGTTATTAAAAAAGAAAAACAATTTATACTCTTTTTAGAAAAGCAAGAAGTAAGAAGCTGGAAAGAGATCTAAGATAAGGAAAAATTTAATTCAAGCTTTTGAGGGACCCACAAACAGTAACACTATCTCTACTCAATCAGAATGTGGAAGATTAACTATATCAGGGAATCTTGCTAAAAATACTAGCCATACTTACACATACATGGTCACTCCATGATTCCATGAAGTTCAACAAGGTCATGTGCAAGGTCCTACACCTGTGTCAGCACAATCCCTGGGTTCAGTACATGATGGGAGAATTACATGATTGAGAGCTGCCCTGCAGAGAAGGACTTGGGGGTGCTGGTTGGTGAGAAGCTCAACATGAGCTGTCAATGTGTGCTCACAGCACAGAAGGCCAACTGTATCCTGGGCTGCATCAAAAGAAGCATGGCCAGCAGGGTGAGGGAGGTGATTCTGCCCCTCTGTTCTTCTCTTGTGAGACCTTACCTGGAGCACTGTGTTCAGTTCTGGAATCCCAGCATAAGAAGGATATGGAACTGTTGGAACACACCCAGGGGAGGGTTACAAAGATAATCAGAGGGCTGGAGCACCTCTGCTATGAGGACAGGCTGAGAGAGTTGGTCTTGTTCAGCCTGGAGAAGAGAAGGCTCTGGGGAGACCTCGCAGCAAACTCCCAGTACCTAAAAGGGCTACAAGAAAGCTGGTGAGGGACTTTTTACAAGGACATGTAGTGATAGAACTGGGGGAATGGCTTTAAATTGGAAGGAGGAAGATTTAGATCAGACATTAGGAAGAAATTCTTTACTGTGATGGTGGTGAGGCACTGGAACATGTTGCCCAGGGAAGTTGTGGATGCCGCTTTACTGGGAGTGTTCAAGGTAGATTTTACTTATAAAAGCTTCAGATTTAAGTAAATGGTCTGTGAAAATATATTCTTTTTTAAAAAAGAAGAATGAATAAAAGGAGCATAATCGACCCTTTCTTTTAGAACAGAATGTACAGTTAAGTTTTCTCACTTTTTTTTTCCTGTTTTGATCAGTTTCACAGGGCCAATTTTTCAAGCTAGGTATGAAATGTCAGGAAATGTCACCTTCATCTTTGAAATTATTAGTAAATCTTCTGAACATGCAAATATATATTAGAGGTGTCTGAGAAAGCAGAGTACCTCTTAAAGGGGCCTAGCAATACATGTTTCCAGAGATATGGTACATTTTCAATGTTAAATACTAAACAACCTTTTTATTTTTTTAAAAAAATAGGATTTTGATTTCACCTAATTATCATCAAGAATGTCATCTGACCTCTAGAGAAGATGACGACTAAATGTACTGCATCTGAGTTGAGGTACTGAGATCCTGTCCAATAGCTATTTTTGTGGAAGGAAAAAGTAGCTAAAGGCTTTTGCAAGACAGAGAAGCCCCCAAAATTCGGTACAGAATTCCATCTTTATTTAATGAATCTATCTGTATACCAATAAAACCTAATACACTTCCATGCACTGATGACATAATGATGTCAAGTAGATGAGAATTTATTTTAATAAAGGCAATTTAACAAATCATTCAGACTTCTGAAAGCGTATAGTCAAATTCAGAATGAATGTATGTTTCTGAAAAGTTAAGTTTAAATGTCATTACCTTATGTAAGTAGGGAAATAAATAACAGGGAAGATGAAGGCTTCCATTCTAAAAAACTTCAGGTTGGTATGTAAAAGTACAGATACTAATTGTTTCACTGATTTCAAGAGCACTGCTATTAATTAACAATGCTATTATTAACTCAATGTACAAATATTTTCTTAATTCTTACACTACTGTTTTATTAGTTTCAAGTCATCAACATCTCGTTCTGTACAGCACTGCCATACTCAGTCATAACACATCCCATCTTTTCCTTGGTTGTCATTGCCACATCAGAGCAAGGGATACCCAAATACACGAGGCCACTCTTGCTGTAATTCTGTGTAGACTCATGATGTTGCAATCAGAGAGCATAAAACAGACTACACTGAGTGCTTCTAGTGGTACTGCAGTAACTAGTGTCCACAAAAGCAAGAAAACCTACAACTTCTTATGCTCTGGCAGTTCACCATCCAAAAAGCCAAGATGACGAACTAGCCACTGATCAAAATTACCATCTGCCAGGACACCATCTTGTTCAACATGCAGGCTATGCTGCTACTTGAGAAAACCAGCAACCACAAAAAGCCAAAGAGCAGTGAATGAAAGACCGCTACTGTTCCAGACAAGATGTGACAAGAACAATCTGAACCACACTTAACAATGGATGTGAGGTAAGAATGTATCAATGGAAAGGCCATGTATTACTTTTTTCATATACTTTCTCTGACTCCAAACATTTCCATCTTTCTAAATCAGATATAAATTTTAACCTAGAAATCAGTGTACATTAATAACAACATCAGAATAAGTAATCAGTGAATCAGTGACATTTCACTAATGTGACTTGAAATTTCTAGAATACAACCATAAATTTACAAACAACATAAAGTTAAAAAAGGTGTTACAGTAAAAATGTTGAAAGATCACAAAACATGCAAAGCAAATCAACTGTGAGGAAATTTTGTATTTTCATCATCTAAACATTAGTTTGTCAGATGACTATGAAAAGCACGTTTATTAGCTAGAAACACAAACACAGTTACGAATCATTTAAAGATAACAATTCTTAAGAGCATTTCTGATGTAAAGAGGCTAATTTTATCCTGTACTCTATTGCTGTATACATCCAACTGTAACAGTTTCAGGCATGTATGACTCAAATTCTACAGAAGAACACAGAAATACAGTAAATCTAAAAATGCTGCCCCAGCATTGTAAACAAGATCAACACTATAGAAGTCATTTGAAGTGACAAAGTCTTCAATGTGAAATATGTTTTCAAACACTCATTTTACCACCAAAAAAAAAAGCACAGAGACAGATAATGGATTTGGTACTTGTTTATAAATAATTATATTCCATAACAGCACTTCCCCAATGAAGGGTAAAGTTTTAGTTGGCCAGTAGGTAGCTTAACTTATAAAAAAAACATCAACTACCTCTTCAAACTGACAAATATTACTTAAGGACTAACAGAACTTCATTAGAACCACTGACCTAGTAAAGAGAGGTATAGCCATCACTGCTGATCTATGTTGAAGACAGCCATCCAAGCAGGGCAATTTTAATAGAAGGAAAATATGGTGAAATATGGATATATGGGCTAATAATGCAAAGACATGGGTGAAGAACCTCTAGGCTATATTTTGCATGAGGCATGAACAATTCTACAGTGCAGGTGGCTGAAGCACCAGACTATTCAAACAGTGCACACAATTAACTGAGCAGATTAAGCAGATAGAAAAGCAACAGATTCTTGAATATGGCGAGTGTTGCACAAAATGGTCAAAAACCTGAATACCAAATGGTCTCTGCAAAAGTCAAGAGCTGAAATAAGGGAACCATGAAGATCACCCACAGCTACCAGAAACACATTAGCAAATCCCTGGAGAACAACTTACATACCAGAGAATGCTACCCAGAACTGTAAACTAACTTCACTAAACACGGATGTAAAATAACATTAGCAGGCTATGAAATGTATAATTACATACCCTGTAGACCAAGAAACACAAATTGTTCTCCTTTTCTCATTACTGGCAACCCCCTGTGTTTTGGTTATTTTAAATCTCAAAAATTCCTGATAGGAAGACAAGACACATTTCGGCAAGGCATAAAGCATTTACTGGTTAATCTTTTATTCCTGACTTGCAAAGGGGAAACTACATTGGTTCCACTGACTGCAATGGGATTAGAATCTCAGTATTCTCATGAAGCATCACCTCATACAGCAAATCTATGTAGTATTTTGTAGGCAGAGTGAGTTAGAAGGCAGCAAAGAAGAAAAATCCTGGTATGAACAACAAATAAGTCAACTACTGCTACCACAGAGGCTGCTCAGAAGATGTTCCAGAAAAATACAAAGAATACAGATCAAAGGTAAACAGTCAATGAGAAGGAAGTTTCAGGGCATCCTTCTAGAGATACTGAAAATAAAGTTTCACATTTCCTCAGCTCAGGCATATGCTCCCTCCAAAAGGAGATTTTCTACAGAGGATTGCATCTCTTCAGAGTTCAGCATTTTGCATCCAAAACAGAAGACATGGTAGACAAGTGAAGGAACTAACTGGATGCTCTACCAGCTGCATAAAGTGAAAACTGAAGCTACAGGAGTAAGTAGTCTGTGCATTAGCCAACAAAGCAGAGCATTGTGCCAACTGGGAGTTATGCAGACCAAAAGATATCTAAACATTTATAAGCACATAAGGAACTGAATCCATTACTCTGTAACAGAAGGAATGACATAGCCTTTACAGATCTCGTGAATTTCATATTAAAAAGAAAAGGTGTAGACTGCTTTTGATTGTTTTTTAGTCACAGATACACATAGAAACACCTGCAAAAGAAACATCTCTGACAAATCTAGTAGTGGTATCCATATTTTAGGCATTTAAGCCCAAGAAAGTCTGGTCCCTGGAAAAAGGTAAGAGGCATTAAAGTAGCTATATCCTGAAATGCCAACAGCTGCTAGGGGAATAGTGGCCAGAAGTCAACATGTAAGGAAGGAACAGAAAATAAAAACATCCTCTCTGTATTTCACCACCTTGAAATATACACATATACACTCTTCTAGGGTTCTCAAGACACCAAGAACTAAATATTTGATAGATGCAGCCTTCCAGGTTGTAGGCAGGGGTCTGCAACTCAACTTCAGCAGAGATCCATGCTAACCTACAGAAGACAGTACACTATCGGGGGAAAAGGAGGCAAGAGGGCAAAACCTCCAAGTTTTCTCCTAGTGTCAAGGAAGTTCCTAAAGGCACTTGAAGAATTTGGTCTTCCCAGCCACCTGTACTCAACCGAGACACACTGGCTGTAAGTTTAGCATCATATTGTCCTCACTGGTTTAACCTAACATTTGTTGGAATCTGCCCTCTCCACACTACTGACCAAAACCTGATGTCTACCAATGAAGATCCTCCTCATGACTTACTGTCTGGATCTAATGAAGCCACCCCAGCAAATGTTGCACCAAGTGATGTAAAACAAATTATGTGAACTGACAGGACGTGAAGCCTTCTTATTCTCCCAATAAATAGTATTGTTAAATATGGGGTAGGGATTGTATTCTATTTTGAAAATAATTTAGTGAGAGGACACATTTGTCACAGAAAAATAAAGCTTCACAGAGTTAACATGAAACAGCTTCAGTCAGATGGGACACAATAGGTTCTTAGTCAGAGTCACATTTACATTAGCTGTATTAAAGACTGTCAAGCATGTGCTTTTAGCTCCCTTGCCCCAATATACTCTAGTTTCCATTTCTCTCTCTCCTACCTACAGTTCTTTGTTTTCATTCTTATCACCCTTAAAATACATGATTTTTAAGAATATGTATTTAGAACAATGGTTTTCTCACTCGAGAAATGTTTCAAATAGATTTATTTTGTATACTGCAGCAGTATACTTGAACTACTGATAAAACTGAGACCTGATATGCAGCCTCTGCAGTGCTTGAAAGACTTGTCAGCAGGTGGAACTCAGTGCCATAAGACTAGTTATGACTGAGTAATCAAAACTTCATAATTACATGTTTTTAAAAAGTCATATGAGACGCAGAAATGAGAATGTAAAATTGTGTGTTCTTGTCTAACATTTAAATAGTCTCAAATGTCAGTTTGGTTTAGTTTTGTTCTGATTTTTTTTGAGTGTTTTTTTTACAAGTAAAGAAGTACAACTGTGGCATAGAAAGACCCTAATGCATGGTCTTCAATGGCAGCTGAAATTGCTGTGCAGCTACACTGCCCATGGAGCAACAGTAGAAGTCACTGTTCTTTCTCTGTATGCTCTTTAAAATTTTCCAGCCCAGCTTAATTGTCAGGATGGACGTCTTAGGAGTATTGCTAGAGTCACCTGCATAATTTTAAAGTGAATTACTAAAAAATATATAATTATAAAAGTCACTAGAATCTTTATTTATACAAGCAGGCCATCAGTGTACTACTTCTTCAACTTGAGATACAGTCAAGACTGCCCTCTCAATTTGCAAAAGAAGTTTAATTTACACTGCAGTTTTATCTACTGCTTTTTAGTTGTTTTTTCTAGCACAGTATATCAACTTAATAGTTAAACAAATCTTAAGTAGTATTTCGCTATGTTAATTACCTTACTCAAGGGAAATCTCCCAGCACTTATGTTACATTCCATTATTTTTCATTATGCACACGAATTATAAAACTAAATACTCTGAAGTCAAAATAGTGACATTTTTCTTACTCTCCACACCTTTGATATATGAAAAAAGTCATACTTCTTGCATCATTCTAGAAATCTTACTATGTACCTCCTCCAGTAAAAAAAGAAAAAAAAAGAAAAGTTATTACAAATAACTTTTATTCCAAATAAATTATGAGGTCAGAATCTTGACTTTGTATTGCACATATAGGCAAAGACTATTTACTCTCACACATTATTATAGAGGCCTGGACACCAGAAGATAGACTTCAGCAGTCTTGAACTATGGTGAAAGAATAACATTCTCTTGAACAGACCCACCATCTCAACTAACCCTAACAGACAATATTCACTAGCACTACCACAGCATATTACATGAAATAACTAACAAGCTAGCCCATCCCAAAGACTCCAAGCCTCCTAAGATTTCTTAATCATTAACCTGATCCTTCCTTTCTCCTCCATCATTTTGTGCTTTACCAACTCCGCCTGCATCATGACAACCACATAAGCTTTGTTAAACAATGTTTTGTAGCAGTGAAAATGGCAACCGCATGCTATTGTCTTGTCAATATTAAGCAGCAGTAGTGAAAGCAAGAGAATGCTGACAATTAAGTCTAACTGCAGAATGGGAATAGAAGAAGGAACAAACTAGGTTGCACACATAGATAAAGAAAACTAAAGGATACCTCTCAGATACAAGCACTTCATTACCATTTCACTGAGCTACTGTTCTGCGGCCAAAAGAAATGGTAGAATAAACCTCTAAAGAAAATGAGTTACAGTTATCTCCTATATGTCAAATCTCATCCATAAAAGCAAATACTACTTCTTGTCCCTTTAGTAAACAGGTACTGTTTGTCTGCTTTTTTTATGTGGCCTACTATCTCTACACATAGCTCCATACAACTGAGAAAAGGAACTCACACAAAATATAAACAAGCTAAAGTACTTAATTAAATTACATAGCATCTCATCAAGAACACAATAAATTCCTTTTGATTAACTTATTTTATAATAAGTTGCAAATAAAAGAGTGTTTGTTTCCATTTAAAGTGGAATTACAGTACAGAAAATTCATTTCTCAATTACACAACATGTGCAGTGAGTACAACAGCTTTTACTACTAGTTTTCTATCTACAAATGTGAATGTATTTCTTCAGTACAGCCAGTGAAACTAACCAAAGGCTACTCAGTCATATTTACTTAATCTACTTAAGGATTTACACTTTTGATGGTGGAACAGCCTAATGAGAATGTAAGCATCAAGTGTACAGAAGACCAAGTCCACCAACATACAGAGGGTGTTACAAGTTGCTAAAACTTAAAAAAAATCCTACAACTGAACTCTTTTTCTAAACAAGTCTCCACAAATGCAAAGTGAAACTTATTCGCTTCAGTCAGCCCTGTCATTATCTTGAGACTCTGATCCCAAGAAAAAGTATAATAGCAAGGATGCACAATTAAGTAAAACAGATGAAAAACTTACCATGGAAGTCACTGATCTGGCATCTTCTTCATAATTTACTACAGGTGGTGGCTCTTTCCCATCATTCTCTTGAACCTTTTTTTCCAGAAGTTCTTTCTGAGCTGTGTATTTTGCCTCAGAGCATCTTAATTGCTGAACTGTTTGCTTAAGTTCTTCCAGTGCTTGCTTTTGGCTCAGCAAGAGTACAATACTGCACAGAAAAATAAACAATTTAAAAACACACGTGATTTAAAATATATTTTTGGTTTCATAAAAAGTTTAAAAAAAGGGAAAAAACCCAACAATCACGAAAACTCCTCAAAAGAACTATATGTTCAAAGACATAAACACATGAAGCAATTCTAGAAAATTTTCAAAGCTGCAAGGCAATGCAACCTAACACCTACTTTGCCATTCTCTTTTCTCACTCTATCATAAAAATCATGTTGTAAGAAAGATAGATGAAACTACTATTATCATCCACTTTTGACTGAAACTATAAACACTAGGGTTCTCCACTCTTTAAAAAAGAAGCATATTTTTAGTTATGAGATGTCTGCCACAATCTACATAGTTGCAGATTCTATGTAATAATTCTTACTTGCCATACGCACCTTACATCCAGTATAAATTAATCTGGCGTCAAGTTAGAGACAGCTGTTGTTTCTTCCGGACTGAAATGTCCTCTACCACGTATATGTTTCTGGGATGCAATCTAATATTCCTGTTACATAGCTAAATAAGTTGAACCTTATGAGTAGCTAACAGCAATTCAGTATGATTCTATGCCTGTTCTCTGAATAACCCTCATCACCCTCATACCTCTGACTATACTAAGACAGAACCATCCACAGTACAATACAGACACTCAAATGCACCCAATTGGAGCCCAGTGATACACAGTGTGTAGAGAGATGCAGAGTTCTCACAGTCTGCAAGAATAGATGAAGGTGATAGAGAGACCAGGACTATGATGAATGAGGACAGCATAAAGAAAAATTGTAGTATACTGTCATGTTATAACTTCAGGATCTGCCTGAAAGACACAGCCTCCTGTATACCATGCTCTTTGAGAAAAAAAAGAAATTCAGAAGTCATTGACATTGTTCCCTCAAAAACTCATGCTGAACTAAATAACTATTCAAACAGGTTCCAAAGTGATAAATGAACCATCTGTCATAAAAACCTTATTGTCAGGAAAGATAAAAATCATGTATCTATATATGTTCTAAGCCATCAAAGAATAGAACTGTATACAATCAGCAGAATGATCATTCACATAAAAACGATAAGCATGATGTATGAAGACACAATTGGAGGACGTGCAACTGAGGTTTGGCAGGGACTGCACACATTTAAAAGCATCACACAAAGAAATGAACAATTATCCTGACATTATCCTCAAGATAATGTTGTTTCACCTGGTCCTCATTATGAGAAAAAAACAGATCACCTTATGAAAATGGTGGTCATCCACCATTAGCAAAGCTTTGGTGAGTACACATTGGCTAGAATGATGAAATCCCAAGCACTGAATGGTTTCAACTCATCATGAACCAGAAAAAACCAGGACATAACCTTTAAGTTAAAAGTAACAAACTATTCTTTTTCCTGAACTCTGTAAAACTGGATTGTCATTTAATTGGTTTGCCCAAATCCAACGTAGAATGCCTCTCATTCCATCTATGCATGAGGAAATAGAACCTATAAAGTTAGTTGTCCACAGAATGCATGAGTGCAAATTTAATAGCCCTTGAGGCTAGTAAGAGTTACTAGCAACCTCACAGAGTGAGATCTTGTGTGAAGAACCATTGCAAGACAGAACAAGGCAACAGGTTGGGAAGTGGCAAAAAGGTGAACCAAATCAAAGAACAAATATTCAATATGCTGTCAGTAGTGCTGATGGTATCATGGCTGTACACATTTATAAATATGATAACAACAGTCTGTGTTGCAGGTGATGTTGTCACTTGAAGGCAGAAAGGGATATTGGTGCCTGGAAAATAGTACCAGTACAGCCAAGTATTGAGAAGGAACACAAAATCAGAGCCTGAATAAATTCACTGCACTTGCCTTAATGAAAAGCGCAATAGTGCAAAGATCAGTTTGTAATTTTGCCTGAAATAGACACCAAGAAACACTTTCAAGCCCCAGCGCAGATAGCCACTGCGAAGTCAGTAAATAACTCAGTAAATAACTTGTGGTACTGAAACTGTCTCAGAAAGAGTGGAGAAAAAACTGAAGTCCCAATTGGTTCAGGTGAAGAGACAGAAAACATGATTTTGCAGATTTTTACCATCATTTCATGCAGATAAAGCAGACAAGATTTTCTCAGCACTGAAGGCTAAGTTCAGCACCTTGGATGAGACTTGACAGTACTATAGGGTCTAAGGCTGTTGTATTTAGAACGGAAATCCTCACTTTCTTTCTTAAAATCATAGAACAGTCTGGGTTGGAAGGGACCTAAAAGATCATCTAGTTCCAACCCCCCTGTCACGGGTAGGGACACCTCCCACTGGATCAGGAGCTCCAAGCCCCATTCAACCTGGCCTTCTTGATTTACATTGCATTAACAGAATGAACTCTGGCTTAAGAAACAAGCTTTTATTTATTGCTCATCCACCTTTTCCTTTCACCTTGTCTTGCCACAGGGAGAGCAGTGCCAAGGCAAAAAGCTCTGGTGCAGGTGTGAACACAGAGCAGAGCTGGTGATCGCAGCACGGGGGAGGGTTTCCAGAGCTGGGGAAACCCCAAGTGACTGTAAAGACCTGTCAGGAACTGGCAGGTCTCATAAGAGTGGTCAACAATTAGTGGATCATAGAATCATAGAATCACCAGGCTGGAAGAGACCCATCGAATCATCAAGTCCAACCATTCCTATCAAACACTAAACCATGTCCCTCAGCACCTTGTCTACCCGTGCCTTAAACACCTCCAGGGAAAGTGAATCAACCACCTCTCTGGGCAGTCTGTTCCAATGCCCAATGACCCTTTCTGTGAAAAGCTTTTTCGTAATGTCCAGCCTAAATCTCCCCTGGCAGAGCTTGAGGCCATTCCCTCTTGTCCTGACCCCTGTCACTTGNTGGACTTGCTCCAGAGCCTCAACATCCTTCTTATGGTGAGGGGCCCAGAACTGCACACAGTATTCATGGAGCGGTCTCACCAGTGCCGAGTACAGAGAGAGAATAACTTCCCTGGACCTGCTGGTTACACCATTTCTGATACAGGCCAAGATGCCATTGGCCTTCTTGGCCACCTGGGCACACTGCTGGCTCATGGTCAGTCAGCTGTCGACCAACAATCCCAGGTCCCTCTCCTCCTGGCAGTTTTCCAGCTAGGCTTCTTCCAGTCTGTAGTACTGCATAGGGTTGGTGTGCACAAGTGCAGGACCCGGCATTTGGCCTTGTTAAACCTCATGCCATTGGATTCTGCCCAGCAGTCTAGCCTGTTTAGATCTCTTTGTAGAGCCTCCCTACCCTCCAGCAGATTGACACTTCCACCCAGCTTAGTGTCGTCTGCAAACTTGCTAAGGGATGAGGCAAGGAGCAATGGCAGCCACTCCTCACTCTCACAAAAGGCAGCCCTAGGGAACTCTCATGACATGGCTGGACAAACAGAGCCTGATGTGTCAGCCAGGTTGTGACATGGCAGTGAAGAAAGGCATCTCTTCGAAGGAGAGTATTTTACTGACCAAGTGGGAGATTTGTGGTACATAGAATCCAGCATCCGGGCACCATTCTGTCACCTTCTGTGCACGCATCCTACCTGAATCTCAAGGCAGAAAGGTGGGCACTCCTCTGAGAGCAAAGGACTCAACTCTGGCTGTGGTGTTTGCACCACCTGCCCCAGCAGCGGCCAATGCGTCCACCCAGTTGAAGCTGCTGAGGGGAAAGGCTGCAGTGCAGACTTCAGACTCCTGAAGAGTCCAGACCTTTCTCCTGGGGCAAGAGGCAGGCAGCAGACCTGCCTGCAAAAGGTGTGCCCAGGTGGTTGACCTCCAAGAGCAGGTGGCTGAGCTGCAGGAGGCAGGAATAAAGCCACATAGCTTCAGGGAGGCCAAGAAGGAGTTAAACAGTTTGTTCCAAGCACAGTCTGCAGCAGACCCATAGCCCATGGCCAAAGAGTCAAAAACTCCATTAGTGCACACAACAATAATGAAGCATGGAATCTTGCAAAGGCAAGGACCAGCAGAAGGAACAGGCTTTCTCCAAAGCCTGAGGTGCCCTTGCAGAACCACTTCATCGTCTGCAGACCAAAGAGGAAAGACCTATAACATTAGGAGAGATGTAGGAGCCAGGTAAGACTGCCCAGATAACAACTAGCACAACTAAGAAAATGGGCAATGGGTGACAGAATTAAGACTCCCTTCTGAAAGGCACAGAGGCACCCGTGTGCCAACTCAACCACCTCTCCAGACAGTTGTTCTGCTCTCTGAGTGCTTCTGTTAGCGATGTCACCAAGTTGCTACTTTGTACAGTCCAGTGACTACTATCCACTGCTGTTGCTTCACATGGCACCAATGATATAGCCAGGAGCAGTCTTAGGGATATTGAGAAGGATTACAGAGTCCTCAGAGCAGCAGTAAGGGACTCTGGAGCACAGCTTTTTTCATCAGTCCTCCCGGTCAAAGGGAAACGCATCAAAGGGCCAGTCAAGTCTGGCAAATAAACAAACGATACAGGACTGGTGTCACAGCCAGAGGCTTGGCTACTTAGACCATCTGCTCAACATCACAAACATCTGCCACAGGATCAGTCAAAGGAGTCTACCCAGACGAAGAAACACAGCAATGGCCTGAACTATTTTCAGAGAGATCTAAAAATACTCAGGGGAAAAAAAAAAACTAAAAACATCACACAACCAAACTCATCTAGTTCAAATACAGTTAATCCTTTAAGTAATATGTAGCAAGGAAGACAGGTAAAGCACAAAAATACAGTAAATTATACGAGTACATGTGAACTTCAGCAAAGAAAGAACAGGAAAGTATCTAATCAAAGTGCTGATAACAGATACATACATAAAGTTTTGGATATGACTGAAATACTACCCAGTGTTCCAAGTGACAAGATGCCTTCAAGAAAGAGCTTCAAGTCTTCTTCACTGAATAAAGACAAGATTACCAGAACACTTGCAATCCAATTCTTTGGTATTGTAAACTAGTATTTATGACCAAGTTAGTAAGGTTTTGTCTACTTGAACAAGAATCAAAAACAAATCACTACAAACAGGCTTCTGTCTGTTTTATTAACTTCGGTTTAGACCGGGATGCGCATAACTTTTCTAACCAGAGATAGGAAAAAATATAAAGATCTTGCCCAATAAAATGATTCTGTATAATGCTATTTTATTTCTCACACTCTAAAATACTCATTAATCCCTTACTTGCATTATTTGCTATGAACTTAATGAAGTTACTGATGAGTTCTGAACAATTTTGCATAAGAAGTACGTCTTGCACATGACTCTTAAGAACCCTTATATTATATCTACAAAATGAACTCTGTCAGAAAGGCCACCTAAACTGACGACTTATCCTCCATCAAGCTGGTTATACTAATCACAGGTCCAGTTCTTGAGCCATTCTAATACTATGACAATTACATTAAAGTAATGGAGCTGCTCAGTTCTCCAAAAGATCAGGATCTGCAGTATGTGCAGGTTATCTTAGGGACAGGATACTAACTTGCTGTTGTTTTTCACAATAATTGCCTCTTACAAAAGCAGAGGAAGATTATTGGTGGTTACTTCTCATTTAAGTCTTGGGAATTGCATTATAGACTCTCTTAACTCAATTATATTTTGAAATTTCACTTCCACTTACTCAGACTTCTTTTCACAAGTCTTAGAGGACTCTTCTATTTTTTTCTCCAGTTCCAGCACAAGTTCCTCTTTGCTCAAAAGGGTTTGCTGTGTTTGCATCAGTTCTTCCACTACTGTTTTTAAGCTGCAAGACATAGAATTAAGAAACCAACACTGTGAATACATAAATTGGATGTATTTGGGAACATTGTATTCTTTTTTCCTGAAGATGAAAAGGAGCACTAGTCTTCAAATTGTCTTACTAACTGCTTAGTGAACTTTTTTTGTGGATGTACCTTTATATTATGTTATTAACCCATATTATTATAGATCCCATACTAGCCTCTGTACCCATACAAGGCTACAGAATGATCTGCTGCCTCTCCTATCAAGAATATTTTTCCACAATGTGTGATGAGTTCTGTAAATTAATGTCTTCCTAATATATTACTAATTTATGAGATGCCTTATGAAAGACAAAAGCCTTCCAGTTCCCAAAGTGTGTGCTAAGTAAATACCAAGAGTTAATAGTTGGGCTGCTTTCATCTCTAAAAATAACAAAAATATAAACTAACAGTTCATGTTATAAGAGTAATTTGTATGTTTTTCTCCATAATTAACTTTTTAAAACCCATACTATCTTTGGTAACAGTTAATTCAAAGGAAACATAAAATTTGTACAAGAACACACAGTAGCAACAGATAGGGGGTTATTGCACATTAAATTCATTACTAACACTTTGCAATTATGGCAGCAAACATTGCAATAACTAAACAATCAACAAATGTACAATAACATTTGCACTCTGAACAATGCAGATAAATGTCTCACATAATGATGACTTCTAAAATGTATATATTAAAATATATACAAATATA
>WAAB01011858.1:304471-347757 GCA_013389865.1 Piaya cayana | reverse complement strand
AGGTCCCTTCCAATCCTAACTATTCTATAAGTCTATGATTCTATATAAATTAAGAGCAGTTTACTTGAGAAACAGTTTTGTGAAACACCGAAATAACATTTTCAGCTTCTCATGTGGGTTGGTTCAAAGCAGAAACTCAGAGGTTGGCTGACATAGAGAGTGTCTGCTTTCTTTGGAAAAGTTACAGTTTTGTTGCAAAAAACCCACTAAAAATATCACCCAAACATAAAAGCTTGTCAATTAGAAAAAACATTACTGTTGATGGTAGAGACCTTTAAACTTTTTTTTCTAACACTCATGTGAGCTGTAGACACTTGGTCTGCATGACTCCCCTTTGTGCTTTTGATAAATTACAGTATCATGAACATGGCAACCCAAATTTATTCAATGAACACCAAAAGCATGGTTTTCACATTCAGAAAGCTAAACACATTTTTAAGCAGTATCAAACTACCACTAACTGATGTTACCATACACATACATTTGGCTCCAAGACCAGTCGCTGGGGCCTATGAGGATTAATTTGATGGGGTGAACTGGGAGATGAGACATCTCCTGTACAGGAGTCAGCCCACAGCAGGATGGATTACAGAACCCACACTGCTGGCATGACAAGGTGCCCAGGTTATCCCCAAATGCAGATACATCAGCATGTCCATGCAGCTAAAAATGACTGGAGACACTTAAACTGTTATTGCGCTGTTCTTGTCAGCAATCCCTGTCTAGAAATCATAGCCAGAAGCAAGGACTGGTGGGTGGGAGTTCTCAGCTCTGGTACCAAGTCAGCTACTTCTGTATTGCAGTGCTGGGTGATGGAGTTTGAGCCAAGGCAGATTATTTTCCCCTGGAGAAAACCAGGGAGTGCTCACTTGCTCTGTTTTATCTGCAGACTGATGGGAGCAAGATTCTCATCAGGTGGACTGCTGTTGCCACTCTTCCAGATGCTGAAACACAGTTATTCCACATGGGGCAGAGTCTGTGCTTCCACCAACAAGCTTTGTTTAAAGTGGCAAAACTTCTATCATGTCCAGCCTTCAGTTGCAACCAGCTTATCTCTAGACAGATTAATTTAATTTCTAAATTAAACTCTCAGGCAAGCGAAAAAGGGTTTTCTGAACTTTCTGCATACACACAGTTATTTCCATGGCACAACAAGTGTGCAGGGACAAGTGTGATATTGCTACTGGGCACACCTAGGACTCAGCTGAGTCCAGCAGTTCTGCAGACACCTGGACAATCAGGTCTTTGTTGAGAATGGTGAGCATTCCATGGGGCTCACAGGATTCTCTGTTTATTGAAAACTGATGTACCTAAAAAAAGGCTGCTTGTAAAAGGCCTTCAAGGGATGGGGGCTTCTGTGCTGTGACCCTGTCAAAAGACTGGTCTGAGAAGAGATAGCCTCAAACTGAGAAATGCACTGACGAAGATCAGGAGCATTGCATTGCAGGTTTCAGTGTAGGCTAATTAACACCCATGACAGCTTACATCCTGTCTGCTGGTGGAAAGGAAATATGCTGTAGGCGTCCCAAGGGTGACATTCGTGCTGGTATTTCCCCTGTACCATAGCTGGCAGTGTGCTGGCTTGCAGACCACTGGCAACCTAGGCCCAGGAGAGCTGGCAGGCAGGCAACTTATTGGGCTGGTGGGCTAGGGGGACGGTATGTTCTGATGAGGGTGGCAGGCTGATTTGTAGGGAGGCACGACTCCCTTCTGATGCCTCCCTCTGTTTAACTGCCATCCCTTCTGCCTCAGCAGTTTGCTGCTGCATTAGGAAAGCTTGGAAGGGTGAGCACAGTCCATTATGTCACGGGAGGACCAGTGCTCCCAAGCCTGGAGTGCAGGTAACCATGGCCATTGCTGGTGGTGCCTCCAGGGCTCCCTGCCAGGACCTCTCCATATGAGGCAGTCCAAGGCAGCCTGTGGAGGTCTCCTGTCAGGAGAGCATCATCCCTGGGCTCGCTGGGGCACCATCTCTGCTGGCCAACAGGGTGTTCTTTGGGCCTTTCCCTATCACTGGCACAGGACTGACCCTCTCAGAAAGTGTTCAGGTGTTCCCAGCATGGCTCTGCCCAACCCAGCCAGCCCTTGCCAGCAGCTTTTTAGCACCATCCAGAAAGTGGCCCAAGTTGACCATCCCTAATAGGTTGCTTGGACAAAGTAACCTTGCTTGGACAAAGTATCCTTGCTTGGCAATAGCCTTAAACAGCAAAGATGTGGACTGCTCCGTGCCAGAGTGCCCCAGAGCCAGGCCCACGCAACCTGCTTGGGTTGCCATGGCCTCTGTTTGATGTCTCCCTAGTCACTGTGTGAGGGCACTGCGAAGGACTATCCTCTGCCCTGAGTCTAGGGCACAGGCAGGACCTAACTGCGCCAGTGGTGCAGTCCCAGTCTCTCCAGGTTCTTTCCCCAGCCAGCAAGCCCTCTTTCCACCTGTTCATTTAATGGATCAGTCCATGTGTGAGATTCCCTGATGCTATGAGAGCATTTGGGAGGCTACGTCCAGGATAACAGTATCATCAGCTTCCTCTAACTGGTTTGCCCTGTGCAGCACCTCAGCTCTTGAGCAGATTTCATCCAGTGCTTCTCAGGCAGCCCTGGCACATGTCTGTTTTCAGGGCATGCAGGACAACACCACCTTCCCCACAGAAGCTGAAGACTTTCACCTTGTCTGCCTGTGGTGGTTTCCCCTGTAGAGGTGGGAGGTTTCTTACGAGGTATGAAGGCAAAGCTATTTCCTCTTGGAAAACCCACCACAAGACCTTTGCATGTTTCTTTTGTGTGCAAAGCAGCAGCAGGTACCACTTTCCTTGGCAGCCCAGGGCCCCTCCTGCCAGCTGTCCCAGTAGCAACTCCCAGTCAGCTTGACCAGTCCATAGAGAAAAGATCAGGGGAAAGCACTGGGTGTTGGGTAGATGAAGAGCCTGTGGGAAAGAAGCCAGGCAGAAGGAGAGCAAGCAAGAAAGAAACCGTCTCCCGTCTCCAGCCCTGTGCTTGTGATGCATTGTCACTGTGACTGGGAGAACAGGGGGACTGCTAACACCAGCACAGAAACTGTCTGCCCAACCCAGGGAGGATCATTTCAAAGCTACAAATTGCACCTGGAAGAAACACCATCAAGACACAGAGAAAAAAAATGCTTCTCCATCCTGGTGCTCCTATAGGAGTTTCCTAGGAAGCCCCTCAGTTCAGGCAGGGAAACGCAGCTTCCAGGTTGGGGAATCTAAAGCAAAGATGAGAAGGTTGATTAGTCTTTTGCAGTACTTCGGGGATGCCTGTGCCTCACATCCTGGCTGTGCAGACCCATGTGCAGATGGCAGCCACATGCCAGTCCCTGTTGCCTGGGGGAGCAGCAGCCCCTTCAGAGGCCCAGACCCAAATACAACCACCTGACTTCATTTTTGTGTCTCATCAGTGTTGGAGCTGCCAGGTCAAATAATCACAGGCATGAAAGTGTCTTTTTCAAATGCATCTTGAGAGCTAGTATCACTTTAACATTTGGGATTTAGTGGTGGCAGTCCATAGGCTTTTTGGAGATCATGTCCTCATCACTCTCCATATTCCTGTTGCTTTGGTTTGTTTAGTGCATTCGTTTAGTGCTGGCTGCACAGCCCTGATATGGCCAAATGTTTCTTGAGTCCTTTGTGACTTTCCCAGAGACCCTCTTTACCCACCCTTGCCCCTCACACTCCATTGTGTCTGGGACAGACTGCCAGTGCTTGGGCTGCAGGGCTCTCCATAGCCCAGGTGAGTCCCAGGGCAGACTGGAAAAGTACCTGTGCCCTGCTGGCAGTGGGCTTGAAGGTGAATTCCTCAGATCTGCAATGGTGGGAGGTCATTGCTAATCTGCATGGGACCACTTCAATGCCCAGAATTGACCCAGGTGGGACTCCAAGATAAAGCCAAAGTGAAGCCAGTCTAAGCATTTGAGGTTTAGGAAGGTTTGGCATTTTTCTTTTCTACCTGATCTTCAGTCCCGCTTTTCCTCCTGGATTCCTATAGGAAACTCACTTCATCCTTCTCCTCCTCAGCATCCTCCCAAGGAGAACTACTGAGATTTATGGGTGAATGAAAAGCAGCTAAGATCTGGGTCCTGTTGTTACTCCAGTGAAAGAGTACTTGACATGTTCTTGTGCAGTCCACTTGTGCCAGTGGAGATGAACGCCTTTGAGAGCAGGAAAGATGAGCTACAGAGAGATGTGGGACTGTTCCAATGCTATGATAAGCCCCAGGGCTGAGCTGAGCCAAGTAACTCATCCTCCCCTTTCTCAGATGTGCCTGAAGCAGTGCGCATTCCCTGACAAAGAGTCTTTGGTGCTAACCACATCTAGAAGAGCCAGGCAAATCTCATCTCAGCTGGGTGAGATGGCTCTGGGTTTGCCTGGAAATTACCCTTGGGCTGTGCCATGGTGTCAGCCTGTACAGGCTGTTTCAGTCACCAGCATGAATGAAGCCAGAGGGTTTCTACTCACTCCTTGCCTGTGCTCTCACATTTGGCAGGCTTTTAAGTCCAGTCATTCAGTCATGTGGTGCCTCCAATACCAGGCAATTTCCTGAGAGCCAGACCTAGGAGTACTTGTCCAAACGTGAGCGCCTGCATCCTCACATAGCTGCAAGGGATCCAGAAGAGCTCTGTCCTTAGGAAAACCAAGACCAAAAAGGGTAAACACAATCAAACAACACTTACTGCATGACATTTGCTACTCCTACTCCTTCTTCCATCCACACATGACCTCTTATAAGCAGCACCTTTTACTTCAGTCTGCATAAAACTGTTTAATAGTTAAACGCCAGCCAAAGCAGCAAAAACTTTGCAATTCTGCACCAGCCTGGAGCTCCCTGGTTGCATGCAGCCGGCACAGAAAGCAAGGACTTGGGAGGAAGCAGTGTGTACCATGTACGTGGGTGTGCTCCTCTTGTTTCACAAGTGGAGAGCATTACTGGAGCATCGCTTGTGTTTCTCATTACACACGTGACCCTTTCACCTGCTTTGCAGATGAGAAGGCATGCAGGTGACTTGTGAGCAAGACAGGGAACACCAGATGAAATTGCAGATACTTCATAGGTCCTGAAGGTGTGTTTCACATCTTATCGCTCTGACTTTTCTCTCTTTGAGGTCTCTGAAGATTTGAGTGTTGACTGCCACAGGAACCATTTGTAAATAAGGTAGAAAATCCAGCTGTGCTCATTAACCTAATTAATTAACCTAACTAATTAATGAGAGAGTGCAGACTGGAAGGTACAGGTTCCTGACTCAGCCCAGTTCACTGCAGAATATGCAGCCACAGAGGGACCCACAGTTTGCCAGAAGCAAATGTCCTTATTTCCCTTCCAGGGCAAGTGCAAGTGTCTGTAGGTCACCCAAGCCAATGGAGAACCTGCTGTGCTGCAGATAGGCTTGTGTGTTTGTGCTTTATATGGAAACACAAACCAGCTGCTGGACCTGTCACATCCTCAAACACCAGCATCCTCTTTTGTTCCAGGCAGTAGCCACATCCACTGTCCACTGCTGAGTGGAAGCAAAGTCACAGGTTCCTAGTCTCCAACTGCATCATCTAAAACTCAGGCACTGAAGGAACCACGGTCGAGGCACAGTCACAGTGACTCCCCTGCCCCACATGTATAGGTGGGTTAATGAGAAGAGGCCTGGATGTGGAAACCAGCCCCCCAAAGCTGCAGTCTGAGGTAATACTGTTGGTTTTGCATATGGAAGAAAAAAAAAAGCAAAAGCAAAAAGCCATTTGGTTTCATGTCAGAATGAAGTCCCACTGAGCTGCTTACATTTGAGTGGGAGGAGGAATTTTAGCCTAACTCATTGCATCTATTTCTTACTGAACAATATAATCCAGAAAAACAATATAATTACCATCAACCATTGTTTTTCTAAGCCTCTTGTACCCAGACTGATCCCACAAAACTCATCCCAGAGGATGCCTTATCTCTGTTCTCACTGTGTATTGATTGCATGCAAGCCCTTTACTTCTTAGAAACAGTATTGATCAAAATGCCTCTTCTCTGTGCGTCAGTCTCTGCACTGTGTATCAATGTAGACTGTAAACTGTAACTGTACACTGCTTGCAGGAAATTTATCAGTTGCCTGGGTATGACTTTGGATTTTCTTGAGACTATAGGTGTGAAGCAGCTGTGGGACCTGATGTTCCCAGACCCAAGGGACAGAAGGTCCGACCTCTCCTGCAGCCAAAGGTGTTGGCTGCACGAAGGTCCCAGCTGCACAAAGGTGCCCTGCATCTATGGACAGACCTTTCCATCAGTGTCTGCATGGCCTCTGGCACCCAGCCCCATGCTGGTGGATGGCACGTTGCTTTTGCCTTCTGTGTGTCAGTGGTCTGCATCTCGCATTAATTCAGGTAGACAATGGAAGCCAAGACAAACAACATGTTTTAAGGTCTCTTTCAGCATTCTGTTAGCAAGACAAACACTCACAAGGGAGCTTTTATATACTCAAAGTTTGGTATGACCTTTGAGAATATAAAAAAAGAGATATAAAAAATAGCAGTAGTATGGAGATAAATCTTATCTTGGAAAAGCAAAACACTGGAACTGAAGGTCTGTCAACACACTAGTGTCTGTATTTTTTTTAAAGGATTTGGAAATGACAAATCTGCAGGAAGATCATGTAAAAACTGCTGCAGGGTTTGAGAAAGCTCCACAGTGTGAGTGTGAAGGTTGTCAACACAGATGGGTTACTACAAGGAAAATAAGGAGATGACTCAGGTTATACAGATGAATTCATTCATGAAGGGGAAATGGCTGCCACAAGAGACTCTTGAAAGTAGCAGAAATAGGCATTAGGAGAAGTGGTAGCTCTACAAGCTGGGAAAAGTAAAATGTGGATGTAGGCACACTCTTAATAAGCAAATGTGAAAGTCTGAACCACGGGGGAAAAAAGTATTGACATAAATGACGGTCTCTCTACTGAGATCTCCGGACTGAAAGGGAGAGACTTTTGGGAGATGTAGGAGCAGAAGTGCTTTAGTAAGCCACATATTGATGTCTGGCCTTGCTCCTAGACTAAGGAGCTGAAATTCCAGTGTGGACATGCAGCCAAACTAGATGATTTCATGAGCTCTTTCCTGGCATGGTGTGGTGGATGATTCTGCGTGTTCATGTTTTCCTAAGGAAAAAAGTAAAACATCTCTCTCTACTTGCTATGTCCTCATCCTGCAGTCCTCACCCGAGCACAGTTTCCATCAGCTTTGTCAAAGTGCTGCTCACATAATCCCGTGAGGCTACGGCCAGATCTCACTCTTGTCTCTCATGAGTTTGAACTCATGGTTCAAACCATGACTCTGACATGCCACTTTCACCACTTTAATGCAAAATAAGTGCCTGACTGCAAGATGGGAAATGAATAAGCATCTGAAAGTGACCAAATACATCCAGAGGCACCTGAAGAAACAACTCCTCACTTTCTTGGGCAAGCAGCAATATTTAACTACAGCTATCCATACTTTGCGCTTATCCATAAGGTTGGCCCTGTTGTGGCCCTGGACTACAGCCTCACAGATATCCAGTGATGAGCACACATCTATCTTCCCTTGGCTAACAGTAGTAACCCTACTTCTGCATAAGAAAATGTGTATACTCACTATGTCTCACAAATATAAATTAAAACAAACTTTCTTCTTAAACTTATATTTTTCATATATCATCTCTAAAAATAATCCCTGAAACCCCCCTACCTTAAGTGTTTTCTGAAAAATAACAAAAAAAACCCCAATAAACTCTCTAGTCAGTTATAAACAGATGATGGGAAAATCCTGCACTTGACTAATCATAGTGCTGCAGCTGGGCTTTGTCTTTGGGGATTTCTTAAAGTTCAGCTTCTGCATAAGTGAGCTAAGAGCCAAACCGAAAGCAAAAATCATGTTCTGCTGAGCTGACCACAAGTGAACTGGCTAAATCTGTGACTCACTTTTACTGACCTGTGCCAATCAAAACAAACGAGTCTCTTTGGTGCTGGCTTAAAGAAAAAAATTTGAAAGGAGCTTGATTTCTTAAGAACTGCTGCTCAAACTCTCATTTTTGGCAGTCTCCTGGGGATTTTCTTTGCTGAAAGTCAAAGAAGCATAAGAACTTGAATCACATTTTGAATAGTTGGTTTTCAGCTAAGGAAGCCTTACTCTTTTTCAGTGAAAGCATTTTATATCCAGTTAAACTTTTCATGATAAAGAACTAATTTCCAAAACAGTTTCAGCCTTGCCTTTATTTTGCAAAGAGACAAATCTAACCTATTTTTCCTCAGCATTTTTACCACTTTGACCCTGATGGAGGCTCACCATGCTGCTGGTGAGGATGTTATGACCCCCTGATTTCTGTTCATAGCAGGGGAGCAGCACAAACAGCCACAGCTGCCACATCAGTACCCTGCTCACTAACCTGGACCCTGCAAACAGGCATGTCCACTGCCCCCATCCCTACTCTAGGGAAATTCACCCACATCCTAAATTCGGGGAGCCAACTCATGGCAGAACTCTTCAGGCTATTATGTTTTAGGTTATAAAAATATTTCCCAGGAAAGTGGTAGTAGGTTCTTTGTTTGAAAAGGAATACTAGATCCCTTCAAACCAGTAATGTCCTTGCATAAACCAGAGATACTTGCTGTGTCCAAGTTATAACCTGCTCTTTCACCCACGGCGCCCTGATACAGCTGAGGCCCAGGCACTACACTATAACAAGCAAAGTTAATAATAATGATAATCATGCTAATGGCTAGATCAACAACGTCAGAGTCGATCAAGCATACCCACCCCCAGATACCAAACCTAGCCTCTCTAAAACGTACTGACACAGTAACCTTTCCCTATCAAAACAGTTGATGGTCTGTCTATCTGGCATCTAAGCATTCATCACTGGTTTTCAAATCAGGCATCTGATGTTTCCCAATTTTTACATGAAAAGGGCAAGCTCTCACTACAGAAAAGTGACTTGCACAAAACCTGTGCTCACCTCGAGGAAGTCAACAATACCCAGCACTCTTGCACACCGATGTGTTCAGGCATGGGCAGCTCTCCTCCTGTTTCAGTTCCACTTTTCAAGGTGGACTCCATTCAGATTCTGGTAGTACAGTCTCTGGTATAGACGTTATCTGATGAGCAGATCCTTTAAAACAAGCGGAGGCAAGAGAATCATCAGCTCTGCTTATTTTAAAGAAACTTGAAACATAATCATTCAGGAGGATGCTAAAGGGAGAAAGGGAATTTCGCTGGACAGGCTAGATCTCAGGGAGGCTCCCAGGACAGCTACAGGGGACTCCACAGCACAGAGAAAGTCAGGTCCAACCTTTGAATAGATTTCATCTGCTTCAAAGATCATAAATGTTCCTCTGGACTCCTTACTGGGTAAAGAGCTCATTTCAGGGGTCCCAGCTCTGTTTTTTCCTGCAAGCTTTGCAACTAGAGGAAAATGAAGGAGATTAGGTTACTTTGAGGAAAGGGATGCTTCTTAAGCCCTTTCACCTCACAAAATGCATCAGGAGTTGAGTAGACTGTGTAGGTCATTATTCAGAAAATGCTGTCACTTTAAACAGCTACCAGCTGGAAGTGTTGCAATCCAGTATGTAAACAGAGCTGGCTAGTGACTTTTATCAAAGTGTTTGCCCAGTGGACCAGGACAGATTTTTTTTTGTAGCAATAGAAGGAAAGGGTTTCTGAACCCTAGCAGGCACAGAATGAATTAGTAAATATGATGATCCCTGGTACCTGGTGTTTGGTTTTTCTTCAGGTTCTGGGGTTGTTTTGTTTTTTTTCCTGAAGCTGCTTTGTATGCATGCATCTAAACTCTGTGTTGCTCATACATCTAGTAAAAATGATCACATCCCCCTTCTGTGTCCCATCCAGTATATTGTGCCATGTATTTGGAAATGTACCACAAATCAGGCTAATTTTCCTTTTCCTGACATCACTGCAGGGAGGGACTCTTGTGCTTCAGAGTCCAAAGGATTTGCTTTTTTTCTTAGAAAGACCATCTCCTCAGGTAAAATTATCAGCTTAAGGTTTAAATCCTGGGGGAAGAAAAATACTTGCTTTTCTGACAGTCTGCCATAGTCTTAAACCACAAACACCCTGGACAGCTTTTCACACAGGCAAAACATTCAGCCTGCCCACAGGTCAGCCAGTCTACCACACTGTTGACTTTTCACTTTCCCCTTACATTCAAACAAGTCGGTGCTTCTTCATAAAGCCCACACTTCATAAATTACTCAGGGGGAAACTTAATTTATTAGTCTGAAGGTCTGGGAAATAACAGAGGCTCCATCTCTTGATTCAGCCTCAGCTGCAATATTTGCCTCGATAATGGACAAAGTGCATTTTGTGTTTCCCATCAATGTTATTCATTACTGCTGAGAAGTGACTGATAAGAAAGAGATGACTGAAAAAGAACAGCAAGATCTAAGTATATTCCTATCTAATTTCTCCTTACAGTTAGTTCAGATATAGTTTTTCACTTCCATTGTTTGGGGTAAATAAAAAAGTTTCAGTTATTGTATTAAATACACTTCCCATCAGAAATTCCCCTAAATGATGCCCATAAGTAGAATTCTTTAAATTAATTTACAATGTCGCTTTTGCTATACTGTGATACAGGTTTGAACTTTTTTTTTCTTCTATGGAGAAGGACAAGGAAGAGCAACAGTCTTTTCTGGTTCTTTGGGCTAGTTTTGGAGGCTCATTTTTTTGGTTTTTTTTTTCCCTAGTAGAGTTATTGGCAGCTGTAAATCTTGTCTTTGTTTTTCTTGGCTTCTTCTTGGATGACAGAGGAGGGTGAAGAGGAACTCAGCTGATACTTAAAGGAGAAAAAAGACTGTGTCTTTGATGGATATATTTATATCTACCTTCTTGCAGATGGCAGCATTAAAAAAGCATAATTTTAATGAGTCTTCAAGAAAGAGTAATTGAAACCAGAATTTTTACTATAAGCCCATTCAAGCATTTTTTTGTCTTGCTTATGTTGCGTGAAAAGAC
The DNA here is from genome assembly GCA_013389865.1 of Piaya cayana. Lineage (NCBI taxonomy): Eukaryota > Metazoa > Chordata > Aves > Cuculiformes > Coccyzidae > Piaya > Piaya cayana. The sequence continues at coordinate 336,775 of WAAB01011858.1, read as the reverse complement.
TAAAGCAATAGCAGAACACATTCATTCACTTTGCTAGTCATTCTTTAATATAATTATATGCTGCTTTATAGAGAACAACCAAAATAAGGCTCTTTCTGGATATGACTGAGAGAACTGAGTCATGCAAAAGCATAGGCTGTAACAGAGAGGAAGGCTCTTCTGCCTTCAAGGACAGCAAGCTCAGAGTCCTGCTTTCAAGACTTAATGCAAAAGGGCAGCATATGTGCCACAGCTTGCATAATTAAGCAAACATCTTGTTTAATTTATTCTGTTTTGAGGGAAGAAGATTCCCTCAGAAGAATGCTTGGGGTCCCTACCAGCAATCTTTCCTTTGAACACTGTGTTATTCTGCCCATGTGAATAGAAGCTGATGTCCTGGTAAAATTGAAATGTTTACCTGTGTATTACAGAATCATAGAATCACTAGCTTGGAAAAGACCTTTGAGATCAAGTCCAACCATACTTGTCCACTACTAAACCATACCTCTAAACACTTCATCTACCTGTCTTTTAAATATCTCCAGGGATGGTGACTCAACCAACTCCCTGGGCAGCATGTGCCAGTGCCCGATAACCCTTTTGTTGAAGAAATTTTGCCTAATATCCAATATGAATGCACCCCCCCAGGTGCAACTTGAGGCCATTCCCTCTCATCCTATCACCTGAGAGAAGAGACCAACACCCACCTTGCAACAATCTCCTTTCAGGTAGTTGTAGATAGTGATAAAGGCTCTCCTCAGCCTCTTTTTCTCCAGGCTAAGCAACTCCACTTCCCTCAGCTGCTCCTCTTCTGCTCCAGCCCCTTCACCACCTTCATTGCCCTTCTCTGTACACACTCCAGCACCTCAATGCCTTTCTTGTAACAAGTGAGGGGCCCAAATTGAGTATTTGAGGTGTGGTGTCACCAGTGCTGAGTACAGGGGCACAATCATTTCCCTTGACCTGCTTTCACACTGTTTCTGATACAAGCCAAGATGCCATTGGCCTTCTTGGCCACCTGGGCACACTGCTGGCTCTTGTTCAGTCACTGGTAACCAACACCCCCAGGTCCTTCTCCTCCAGGCAGCTTTCCAGCCCCACTTCCCCACTCCTGTAGCGCTGCACAGGGTTGTTGTGTCCCAAGTGTAGGATTTGGCACTTGGCCTTGTTGAACCTCATACTGTTAGCACTCCTACTTCTTTTAGGCAGATATTTTCTAATGAAATAAGAACTTAATTCATCCCTCTTCTATAATCTTTTGTCAAGAATAAATACAATTAATAAACTTGGGGCTTGAAAGGAAAAGTTTCTTACAAAGGCATGAGAATTGCAACTATTTCTGAAGCAAGTAGCATCATTTGCCATTAGATATAGAAACTTGAATTAGGTGCGTCACCAGCCTGTTCCAGCTTGCTAATTGCTACTTTACTATGTTTTATGTACAGTTTTTTTTGCTCAGTGGGCACTGGAACAGGCTGCCCAGGGAGGTGGTTGAGTCACCTTCCCTGGAGGTGTTTAAGGGACGGGTGGACAAGGTCCTGAGGGGCATGGTTTCATGGTTGATAGGAATGGTTGGACTCAGTGATCTGGTGGGTGTCTTCCCACCTGGTGATTCTATGATTCTATGAGATGGTTCAAGCTGAAAATTAAGCTGTATTCAGGGCTTCCATGAGCTGATGAGTATTTGGATACAGAGGTTAGTTGTGGGCACCTGTAGGGGTTTCCCACCACCCCACATCTTCACAGGTCTTGGTTTCAACTGAAACTATAAGCGGAAGTTCCAGAATAGTACAAGAAAGGATATTCCCCCAATTGTTTCTAAAATTGGGAAGTAGAAGAAAGCTGGAAAGATCACCAGAGCTAATATGCGTGCTATCCACATTCACAAGGTATGTGTTTTTGCTGAGTGCTTCTGCCACCCAGATTTTTGGGCTTCCACATCCTTGAGTGTGTTTGAAATAGAACATATGGAGGCTACACTTGGTGGTTCAGAGAACCACAAACCCTCAGGATCAGCCCACACTGTAGAAGCCTTCAGGTTGTTTGAATGTTTCACTTGGGGATTTGTTTTGTAGACACCTCAGTACAATCAGCATGGAGAATGGTTAGAGTAGTCCCTTTAAATGGGCACTGTATGGCTCAGACCTATTATGGATGTGAATTACAAAAACAGTCTGTAAATCTAACCCAGATGTCTGTACTTTTCTTCGAAGTAAAAATGACAGAATTATGTAGACTTAGAAATGCTGCCTATCTGCATATGTGGATATCTGTATATGTAACTATTCATTTAGTTGGACAGAGCTTGTTGTCTTTTCTTTACGCAATGTATTTTTGTAAGGAGAAAAAGATCTGGTTTAGGCTAGACTCCCGAAAACTCAAGTTTTCTGGTTCACTTTGGAATGACTAGGCAGAATAAAAATATCTCATTTTGTGAAATATCACTCCAAATGCAGAATGCTGCTTTACCACCATCAGCTCAGAGCAGTGGCTGGGATGTTGTCTGTTGCAGTGGCTGTGTACCCAGTGTCATCAGAAAGCCCTAGAAGACTTTCTCAAGGCTTGGGAGGACCATCTGCACTAATTTCAGCTCCTTCCCAGAACACAATGCACAGGCTGTGGGCAGGTGGTGTCTGGAGGACTAGTAGAGCTCCCTGACCTTCCTCCTGGCCCTTGGGGTTTGGGTGCAACAACTTCCAGATTAGAAAATACATTAGTCCCGTTGTTTTGTGTTCTGGAAAGAAGATTTGTTTGTCTGACCACCTCTGCTCTGCCTCCAAGAGTATCTCTCTCATGAGACCTCACGCCAAGATCCCTCATACAGCAGAAACAAGAAGCACAGAGAGATCTGTGAGCAGACTGGCAGCAGTCCCAGGGACCAGCCGTGATTTAAGGAAACTTGGAGACGAATGAGGCCAGCTCAGGCATATCTTTTTCCCACTTTGCAAAGCCTGTCTTCTCCATCTCTCTTCTGTCATGAAGGTAGGGAGAATTGACAGAGGTGCTGCTCTGCTAACCTTGCAACTGAGGCTTCCATCTAAGCGGACATTGAGCTACCTCAGGAAGATGGCAAGGCAGGGGAAGCACTAGAGTGACCTGAACTGATAAATGCAAATGGTATTCAGCCTATTTTACATGCAACCTGCTTGACTGTCAGTGATATGTCACAGAAATAATTTTACATGCAACCTGCTTGACTGTCAGTGATATGTCACAGAAATAAAGAGTTATTTGTATTTGGGCTGATGGACATAGGTTTTATCATGTGTGTTCTGGTTTCTGAAGGTCTGAAAAGGCTCACAGTCGCCTGTAAAGATTAAAACTCTCAAGTGAAAAATGTCAAAAAACAGCTTGAAGTCATCCAAAGGAGGTGTTGACAAATAACAGTTTGTCAGGGATCCAAGTGAAGAGATTTGGCCTCAGGCTGGGCTGGCTGAATGCTAGTTGATGAAGCATTAAGCTGACAATTGTTGACTTCTCTCTGTTACCAGGTAATCTGAAACCACACCTCTGGCTTTTTCATATATACTGTAGTTTGTAATCACTAAGTAGCCAGTCAGCTGCTGTGAGTATGCAACAAACAATGGTCATTTCAGAACTGGAGGAAGACCCAGTTGGGAAATGATGACCAACATGTCACAGCAAACAGAGAATTCTGGTCACAAGAATGGGCAGCTCAGCAAATTTCTCAGACAGCAAAAGGCATGTAGTTGCTTTCAAAAGAATAACACAAGCCAAGCAAAGTCATTTGACTGGCAAGAAAACGAAGAGTTCATTTAAGAGAAACCAGGCATATCTGAGTTGTAGAAACCTTTTATGCTTGCACAACAAGCCACTATGCAGTGAGGTAAGACACCACCCAGCTGCTGTGGATCATATGATGCCATTGGTCACATGAACTGACTTTGCCTCTGATGTGCCATTTGGACAGTCGCTCAGCAGATTAGCTGCTGTGTAACCTTACAGAAGGTTATCCATCTTCCCCATTTTGTAGTGCTACATATTCTTAAACCCACGTTCTCAAGAGTCCCTAGCAGAGTTAAAGAGAGAGATGGTCAAACGCCCCCAGTAACTGAGAGGTGAGAGTGGGCAAATTGTTACCTTCCTATACGCCAATGTAGATTGCTTTCTGAATGCACAGTGGGCTTTAATGTTCTCTCACTGGCACTGCTCTGTGGGAGCTCTGTGCTGACATGTGGGATCACAACTGCAGATCTGCCTCTGCTGTCATTCCTTTGTTGCCCTTCTGCCTTCTGCTTTGTCAAACTGGAAGCATATAAGTCCAATCGCTGTCTGGGTATGGGAGCATTTTGCACTCACTGCACCCTAGGCAAAGCAGAGGAGAACCCAGCTTAGAGCATCCCTTGTGGCATGATGGGAGCCTAAACCAGCTATTAGAAAACTCTCAGAAAAAAATCAGGTCTGGGAATCCCAGGTTTCTTTTGTCGTAAGAAAGACATGAGAGTAGTACAGACTCATGTGGCTGAGGGAAACCTGGGAAAATAAATGAGATACATCTCAGTGCATAATAGAGCAGAGAGAGGAGAGAACACTTTGAGAACAAGGTGCTATTGTTATTATGTGTGCAGTATAAGTGGAAGGAAAATGGTGGTGTTATTTCCTGAGAGTTGCACGAGGACAATATCTTTCTTTATCAGGAACAGAAAGAAGACCTTTATAGAGAAGAGCAAGAAGTTTTCATTCTGTCTCAGTTTATTTCTTCATCTGGAAAACAGGCTCCCTCCAGTTTTCCTCTTAGACTGAAGGGAGCATGCTACTATTCATGTTGTGTATGCTACTCTGAAATAGCGTGTGTTTACCACACTTGTACAGTGTTGTGGGAAATACTGAACATCATAGTCTGTGGTTTCTCCCCTTGGGGGAGAAAGAGGCAGTTCCAGCTGTAGAAAACCTCTGAGCTGTTTTAGGTTCCTACTGGGTGACAGGAGTCCTCCCCATGTAGACATGCCTTACTCTCTCTCTCTGGACTATGAAAAGAGTCTAGATAACTAACTTAGATCTAGATATGTCAGTTTAGACAGAGAAAGTAGACAATGAGTATGATGTCCACTACCTTTTACACTGACATAGTTGTCTCATCAGTTCCTCGTGATGCTCCGTGGTACTGGCTGTGTCCACTCATTTTCAGGCTTTGGCTTGCATCCCTTTTCGGTAAAAGCTGTTGTTTTGTGCTGTGTTTGAAAAGCACGTTAAAGCAATAAGGGTTCAGTGTGTGCTGCTTCTGCAAACACTTAGTGTTGCCACATATAAAATTGATTATAAGTGTAATCCCCAAAAATGAAAGTATGTTTGTCTCATGCTTCTGTGATTCAAGTGCTGGGATGCAAATGTTAGTGTAAATGGCAGGATGGGGGAATAGTAGACATGTGTCATATTTCAGATACTATTGCAGTGCCAGTCAGCATGTCTTCATGGCAATGAATGTTGTCGATTTCTACCACCTGAGACTTAGGGCCTCCGTTCCCACAGCTCTGTTTCAGTCAAAACAGTTCTCCTGAGATGTTTCCCATGGCTGCCCTGAGAAGGCAACCAAGAAGTGTGTTCCTGCTGCTCCCTTCTGCAGCTGTGGCACAACCTTATTCCTGAAGCACGGGCTGGATCTTGGTGAGCTGTGGGTTACGTGCAGTGAGAAGGCAGTGGTCAAAATGTGAAGAAGAGCAGAAAGCATTCAGCTTCTGATGCTGTAGTGCTTTTATCCTTGTCTGGCCCATCAGCTTCCCTGTTGCCATATTCTGGTGAATTTTAGTGACATTTCACACAGATGTGCTGAGTGGTATGGGACAGCATTCATCTGCCACCCTCCATGGGCTACCTCAGTCTTCTGTCCCAATGTGGGAAGTGAAAGTAGAAGCACCACTTTGTATTTAGACCACATTGTTTTACCCCTTGGTAAGCAGGGCATTCAGTAAGCATGCAGCACCACAATGGCAAGACCAGGTTTGCAGGGAGTGTACTGAGAGGTGTGTGTGTGGTAGTCAGTTGGAACAAGAAGGGCAGATATGTAAGGGTGCATCTTTTGTGTACTCCCACCAAGTGGAAAGTAGTCACTCGTGCTCACAGGAGACCATAGATTTACCTTCACTTCAGAGTTATCTAGAACCAGTTAAACACCAGTCAGCATAGTTCCTTTTTAGCAATTCTGAACTGCAGTCTGTGACAGCTCTGGAAGTAGTGGATGGCCTGTAAAAAAATCTAGAGAACCACTAGGTTCTCCTTATTTCATGACAGAGCTCACCAGTAAGTCATTGCTATACAAGATGTAGAAATCCAGGGTTGAAAAGGACTACAATAAAGACACCTTCTTGCTTCACACATCTTTATGTCAGACAGCCTTTAGTCATTTTATGTTTCTATGCCCTTAATATGCCAAAGGAGGACAGGAATACTACCTTTCTTCCACATCATTTCCTTTGTCCGTCATACCCTGTGAATTCCTGGGTGCAATAGCAGCCTCTTGTTAGAAAGAACCAAAAGTAATGGAAAGCTCTTTTTGTTGGACAGGTCCCATTGGTATCGCTGAGACATGGCCTTGGTCCTCCCTTTGTCTGTTATCAGGGCGATGATCCTCCACTGTCTCTGCTCCCCATTTGCTTCAGAATAAGCAAACAAAATGAGGTATCTCCCTCCTCTGAAGTACCATGAGATCACAGTTGAGAGATATCTCAGACCTTCACCTACCCTTTAGCCAGCAGGAAGCTGAGACTTTGAAGCTACCTGTGGCTGTCAGACCAGGACTGAGATAAAGAATTAGCTGTGGCTTGGTGGCAAAACTATTTTCACTGATAAGAGCCCCCACGGTACAGGATAAGGGCTGATGGTGCCATGTCAGAACCTATTACCAGCCTTGCACTGTCTTTGACAGAGTTGAGCATGCTGCTTTGGAGAAACCCATGTCACCTCCCTCAGACATTGCTGTGAACGTTCAAAGGAAAAATACAGACACTGCAGCCCTGGCAGGCATTATATTGGTGTGGAGAGGCTCCAGACAAATAGCAGCCTTACATTCATCAGAAGAGTGGAAAAATTAAAGGAGAAAGGCTGGTCATGTGAATTTCCCATGTAGGAGCAGTGCTCACTCATTCTAGAATTGGACTGGGCTGGTGCATGCAAATGCAGCACCAGTGGTGCTCCAGGAGAAACCTGCAGTCTGTGCTCAGAGTTGGAGGAGATGTGGGATTTAGACTGGGTGACTGAGATTCAAATCCAGACCTTCCTGCCCTCCATGGTCCCTCTTCTGTGATGGATTCCTGATCTTTTCAAGTATGAGATGAAGAGCTGGGTGAGAAATATTTTACCCATCCCATGAAAAGTTTCCAAGTCTTAAAAATTTTCAGGAGAAAATTTTATTCAGACTACACAAAAAGCCAGTGTCCCAAGGCACTTCCCAAGAAACTGAGAGGGAAGATTAAAGAGCTGCACTGAATTAAACAGCAGTGGGAATGTCAGGCTACACAGATGCTTAATATCAGTCATAGACCTACCAATATTGGGCCACTTTCCTGTCTTTTGTTGCAAACTAGTAAAATGAAAGTTAAATTCAGTGAGTGGATTTTGGTTGCAACATCGTTCTCCGTTATGTCTGTTTCTGGATATGTTCAGCCTTTAAGGAAACCATCTCCATAAACTGCAGAAGTAACTGCCCTTCTTCCCCTCTTGCAAAACATATTCCAGGAAATCATGAGGGAAATATTATGTCTAGTGAGGAATCCATTTCCAAGAAAAACACCTCAGGTTGGATGGGCCAAAGAGAAGAGAAATTAATAATGTGGAAGGGGAACATAATCATAGAAAACTGTGTGGTAGCTGCATATCTCAATGAAGAAATACAAATGTGCTAGGAAACATCACATTGTTTTAAATGAGATGTATTACAAAATTTTGAACTAAGACAGACAAGAATGTTATTTATGTGTATCTAAAGCCCACTCCTTATGCATTCTTTTCAAATCCAGAGATGGGGATCTTATAAAAGAGATATCTATATAGTCAAATGGCCAGAGACATTATGAGAGTGCACAGAGACAAGGCAACTGACATTCGTTTGGCCATACAGCCACGAAGTGGACACTTCCCAGTCACTTCCCAGTTTGATTTGGTGATCACTATCACTATCTTTCTTCGATGTTATTTTCCAGGTTTGTCTTGGGGGGAAACCAGAGTCACTTTTATTGCTTTGTTGTGCAGTCACACGCATCCTTTTACTTCAGGTTTCATTGTTTGTGAGCCTGAGTTTGACAGTCAAGGCTCCCAAGCCCCTGTAAAGGACAATTAGCTATGTTTATAAATCTGAATGGAATAAAAGCGACACACTGCACAGCATTCCCATCAAAGTTATAGATTCTCATTACCCTTCTATTTGGGATAAAAGTGTGCACAAACAGGACAAAAAAAAGAAATGTGAGAATCAATAAAGACAGCCTAAGCTATGGTTCAGGAGACCATTTTTCTTCCTGGCCTTATTCAGAGCAAGCATGATGCATATCTTTTCTTACTAACTTTGGGTAGCTCTACAGAAACCTTGCATAACTTTTCCAGTCTGTCTTCCCTCGTGACAGTCTCTACAGTGGCGTTGAATTTGTCTCCCAAAGAGCAAATAGAGTAACAAACATAAACAGTTGCGCACCTGAAGGACAGATTCTTGCATCTTGTCATTTTTCTTGCCTATGTTCCACAGATCTCTAACCTCCATGCTTCCACTGCCCTCTGCTATGGACACTGCACTAGTTAGGTAACATCAAGGTGACAAGAGCTGCTTTCTCCTCACTGAGAACTCTCTTTCATCTACTCAGCTTCTGCATATCATTATACGTAACTTTCAGTAGTATTGCACTTCTTACTTCACCTCACCATGACACAGAAAGAGATAATGAGAGGAAAAGGAAATATACTATCTCTGAGTAGGTATTAAATAATTCTTTCTCTGCTAGTAATTACTTGGCATGTTTGTCTCCCTGAAGATGTCATCCAAATGCCTCTGCCACGAGCCCTCCCAGCATGCACCAGCTGAGGGACTTGAAACCTTTGTCATGATAAAGTTTGAGTTAAAAAATAAGTCATGGTGGTTTAGACCAAGTGAGTGCTGCTACCTCAAAGATAAGGATGCATATTTGCACCTGAGGAGTCAGCCAGCTCCTCACCCAGCATCTCTGCCAACTGCTGTCTCCCCTTCTCATGGGCCCAGGCCCACCACAGTATAGGTAGCAGCTGTCCAACTGACTCCCATCTCCCTACTCTGTCACAGCTGTTTTGACAGCTGTCAGATGTTCTCAGCACAGCAGCTGCTGCTGTTTCTGGGTTGGTACTGATGGGAACTTGACCTTAAGTGTTCCAGCATTTAGTTGTTATTTGGATAGGCCAACAAAGTGTTCCCAAGACAACCCAAGTTTGGAAAAATCTTTGACAATATTTGGTACTTTCTGCCTCTCCAAATGCTGAGTGTTCTTTAAGAAAATAATGCAAAGGCATTTGTATCACTCGGTAGCTTTCCATATGCTGAAGAGCAAAGACACTGAGAAGGTTTGTGGGTCCCTCAGATAAAAGATTGCAAGATTCATATATAGCAAAACCAAAAATCATAATCAATTCCCTCTCAAAAAATCTTTACCCCTTCTAAGGAGAGCTACTGTCAGCAGGTACATTGAAGATTTGTTACTAGCTGCTCCTGAGTTGAAGTGTACCCATTCCCTGAAGTGAGAGAAGTGTGAGTGTACACGCACTCTTCCATAGGACAGCTGGTTAATGGGAATCAAGCTAGCCAGCGTTAATGCGGTGAGGCTCAGTGATGACCAGGGAGTCCGTAGTACAAGTTAAATACAACATGTGCAAGTGCTGTTATCCATAATCAGCTGATACAATAGAATGGGGGTGTTGGTTTTCCCTACACTTTGTTATTGTTGCATATTTCATGGGCAGATCCAAACACCTCTTGAATGTATTTTACATACTGCATTGTAACTCCACTTATTAAAGAAAATGCTACTTTCCAGAGGTCATGCACATCCCTTTTAATGCACCCAGTATTTCGAGAAGGAATGGCTTCTGCCCATGCACAAGATTATTAACGTCCTGTTAAAAGTTGATGGCACTGTGGTAGAGACATGATGGAGGATCTTGGTGATCCAGTGCCCGCTTACAGTAAAGAAAACATCTCAGTATGGTTCCCTAAGTTAGTCCAAGGCAGAGTTCATTCACAGCAGAGTTTGACTCAGGGCACAATAAAATCTCTTCATCCATAATAGTTTGGTTGGTAGGGGATCTTTGAATCATACTCATTATTTTAGAGATGAATCATTGACTAAAACTTGATTCAAGCACTATTAGGAGCAACTTGTCTCTGAATCCCAGCTTTGCAGCATTCCTGTGCAATATTTCTGTGACAACTCATATCAAAACCTAGATGTCGATCCCCATCACTTTTCTCTCTTTGTCCCCAACCTGGCATTCCAACCAAGAACCCTGATATTAAATCCATCTTCTCTAATTATCAGATGTGATCTATGCCATACTTTTACCATCTGTTTTCTGTAGAAATGATTTGGGGAATGCATCGTGTACCTGCCTTGTGTACTTTCTGTACCTCCTTTCACTGGTACTGAAAATAAAAAGGATCACAACAAAAAGCACTGTTTGAGCACAAGTTAGATTTATCTCAGCTATGCTCAGCACACAGCAGGCAAGAAGAAAGGAATTACAGCTCACACTGAAAGAACCTGCCTGGCCTCTCCCTGGCACTAGTCTTCTCTAAAATTTGCCAAGACAATTAAGTACCCAACTCCTATTTAAAATCAGAGTGGGAAAGTGATTTAAAAGGCAATAGATCTCTAAGTATCTTTGAGGATGTGGTCCTTGACTCCACTTCCACACTCAGAGCCTGGAGTGGTAACTCCCCAGCATAACGTTGCCCACAACCACCAAAACCAGCTCCAGCCTCCTCCAGCTGAGATGGAGCAGAAGTCATGGCAAAGGAGATAAAATCCTACACGCAGACAAATGCTGTTTCCCTTCCTTCTTCTCTCCTGAGGAAAAGAGACTAGGGTGGTACCCTGGCCATATAAAGTAGAGCCCTCATTCATGTGTATCAATGTGAAAGAGTCTGCGGTTGTAATGGAAATTCCCTGATTTGAGGACAGAAATTTTTACTAAAAGCGATAGAATATTTCATGACAGTAGTCTTTTACACGCGTTCTCTCATAAAGACACAATCTGACACCATAAGGCTGGGATTTTTCCCCCATTCTTGTCAATTATCCTGTTTAAAGTTAATGTTAAACATAATCTAAATCAGAATTGTGCCATTTTATGCCTGGGCTGCAACAGAGAGCCAGGCTGCAGGAATTGGGCCCTTTTCAGTTATACCAACACGGTTACAGAAGCAGCCAGACAAACCACTGAGAGGAAAAGGCATTATTTGGTGGGAAAATTCATTCTGCAAAACTTCCAGATGTAGGTAACCACTGGTGTCTTACACATAGAGAAAAAGAGAACCAACAAAAATTGCATTTTGAGGAATTAAAACTAGAATCTGCTAAGCAATAGTAAAGAAGAAAAAAAAGAGAAGGAAGAGAACAACCACAACATCTGACTGTAATTTCCTTTTAGAGGATTACCTCTGTGTAAGAAATTAAGAAAATACTTTCAAGTTGATTAAAGTTTTTTTTTGATCAGTACAACTTAATTGAGTGTGTATAAACTAAACTGTAAACTGCTGGCATCTTATCACCTTGTTTTCATTAAAATCACTTTATCTACATAGAATACTGGCCAAACACCAGCCAAAATTCTATAAGGCAAGCTAAGCAAAAATGACTTGTTGACCAAAGAAAGGACATTGTTCCCATTTGTTATTGGATTCTTCCCTCACTGTTAAAAATAAGTAATCTTCAGGGTACAAAATGTGCCTTTGTTTCTTGGCCAAGTACCTCAATGTACTGAAAGAGGAAGAGGGGAATTTTATAGAATGGTTTGAGTTGGAAGGGACCTTAAAGATCATCCAGCTCTAACCTCACTGCCATGGGCAGGGATACCTCCCACTGGATCAGGTCGCTCAAAGCCTCATCCAGCTTGGCCTTGAACACCTCCAGGGATAGGGCAATCACAACTTCTGTGGGCAACCTGTGGCTGCGCTTCACCACCTTCACTGTAAAAAATACCTTCTTTATGTCTAATCTAAATCTCCCCTCTTTCAGCTTAAAACCATTACCCCTTGTCCTGTCACTGCAACCCCTTACAAAGGAGCCTCTTCTCATCTTTCCTGTAGCCCCCTTTAAGTACTGGAAGGCTGGTAGACGGTCTCTCCTGAGCCTCCCCTTCTCTAGGCTAAACAAGCCCAACTCTCTCAGCCTGTTGTCATATGGGAGGTGCTCCAGCCCTCTGATCATCTTCGTGGCCCTCCTCTGGGCTCACACTAACAGATCTATGTCCTTCCTGTGTGGAGGACTCCAGAAGTGAATGCAGTACTCCAGATAAGGTCTCATAAGAGTAGAGTATAGGGGCAGAATCACTTTCCTTGACCTGCTCATCACACCTCTTCTGATGCAGCCCAGGATACAGCTCTCTGGGTTGCAAGCGCACATTGCAGGCATATGTTGAACTCCTCATCCACCAACACATCCAAGTCTTTATCTTCAGAGCTATTCTCAATCTGCTTCCCACCCAGCCTGTATTTGCTCTTGGTATTGCCCAGACCCAGGTGCCCCCTTCAAGCTCTGAAGTGATACATGAGCCCGAATGTGATTGATTTTAATGATTTTTGATGACAGTAGAGGAAATGGACAAATCTATTAGTTACAAGGAGAAAGTTCATCTAACCACCTTCCACCCACAGTTCCCTTGTCTTTGTAGCTCAAAATCTGAATACAGTTACCAAAGCTTTATCTGAAAATTTTAATATGCTGTTCTGGAACCAACTGTGAGATGCTTTCTGCAGACTTGTGTCCTTTGTGCCCTTAATGCACCTTACTCTCCAACAAGATTGTATGCCATTACCATCAGGCACCCCATAGCTAGACCAGAGCTATGGGGACTGTGACTGAGTGGCTGTGATACACGTGCTGACTAGCCACTCAAGACTGTTAAATGACTTTTTCTCAGGGTAAAAAAATCCCCATAACCCACTAATTTCCTCGAAGATTGTAGGAAGTTCACTGTCTTGGAGAAGAGTTGCTCACTTGACTGTGAGTAAAATTAATGTAAACACTGAAAGCTATTGGGAATGACAGAGTAGTAAAAACTACCTGGGAAAAAGAAAGTGCAGTCAACACAAGCCTTGCCTGCAAGACTAGGAGCCCCAGATTAAAGCACCAAGGGAGTAAATCCAGTCAAATCTGGTAAAAGTTCTGCATGGCTGAAGAATTTGGTGTAGGAAAGTAAAAATTAGAGGACAAAGAATACTGTATGCCAGAAATTAGACACCAGTGTCTTAGAGGGGACAGCTGTGTTTCTGAGGAGCTGCCACTGAGGCCCCTCAAACTCACACAGAATTAGACCCTTTTCCCTAAGGGTTCTTGCAAACTCTCTTGCTTAGGAGGCTAAGAGCCTTCTTTGGAGCTTGAAGATACACAGTGACTGCAATGACTGCAGTGCTACTTGGCCCTTCAGAAGCTCACTTTGAAGTAAGTAGCTCCTCAAAGAGCATGTAGACATTGTGTGACACCAAATCCCACGATGTGCCTGATGTTTAAAGCACAGCCTCTGCTGTGACTGCCCTGGAGTCCCCATGCCAGATCCCTTCCCAAAAGTCTGACCAAGGAAAGGGAATTCAAGCTCAGAAATATTTTTATTACAGAATCCAGTTTAAATGGCTAGTCCTGTTACCATATTGAATGGTTATTTAACTGTGGCATTGCCATATTTCCACCTGACAATAAGCTGCATACAATGAGTATTTCAGAAGGTGACTGTCGCATTTGAATATGGGAAGTAGAATTGCAAAGACCTCGAGGGGCACAACTAATGCCCAGAAAATAAAATACTGTCCTCACAGACAATGCATTCAAAATGCCTTCAGTTATCAAAGGTTTGCCACTAAGGCTAAAATTAAGGTGGTCTTTTTGCTACATGACACATTGGAGACAGCTGCTGAGCTCTTTACTGTGTTCTCGTGTATGTACCGCTTCTCATCAAAAGATATCAAAGTGGCTTATGCAGTGCAGTGACTTTTAGTCTTGGCAAATTATTAATGAGAAACTGAGGCAGAAAGCAAGCAAGCTGCCTGTCAGATGATATGTGGAAAATCAAAGGGCAAAACAAAGAATCTCCTGGAGTTAACCCGCAAACCTCACCCAAAAAAATACAATTACAGGTTTTGGTTAGCCTGAAAATTCCCTAGTAGGGGGATTACTGAGCGCTGAAGGTTTGGTGAGTGAGCCTGTTAAATTGTTAAAGTAATGACTTTTTCCATGCTTTTATGTTCATTCGGATTTTTCCTTTAAGATCAGCACAGAAATATTATCTGCATTGTTTATTCATGTCAGTCTCACAGTTATGACAGGTTTATGTTGCACACTTTTTTTTTGCCCAAAGAAAACTGTGGGAATGCCTGGTTTTGGAAGCAAACAGAAATGTTGCAGGGAGGAGGGACAACCACTGGGGCATAACACCGGCCTCTTGGACCTTCTTCTAGTACTTCTGGCTCTCCTAAAAACACACAGACAGGAGTCAATTATAGTAACGTGTTATACTTCATCATTTGTGTTTAGCAAATGTTTTCACTAAGCATAGCATTGGAAGTGACTAACTTAGAGCTATAATAATTCCAGGGGGTTATGTTTGAAAGATACATTCTGGGGATAGTGTAGTAAGAACAGGCACTTTGCCTTGTTACCTAGCAAAGTAGGAACTCCTCACAAAAGTACCAGCATCCTAGGTTGGGCATAACTTACAGGATAATGAGTGTTCCTTTTTATGCTCTGGATACTACCATCAATTAAGTTTACACAAGGACAGGATCGATTCATGGTGTTGCACAAGCAACTAAGACTCCCTGTAGTGATATGGTCTTTGGTTTACACATATGTTACAGTTCCTGGACTGCACATTTTGGCTTACCATTTTTATATCTTAGAGTGTCTAGAGGTAAGAGGATTTAATCCCTTTTTGTTAAGACCTTTCTTGGGGTGCTTCTGGGGTACCTATCTTATCTTGAGAGCTAACCACATAACTGATTAATATACGTTGTAAAATTCCGAGCATTTCTTCTCAACTATCCTTAGACTGAAGACAGGCGTTTCTTTTCAGACCTGAGGAAAAGGTTTGCACCTGTATCAGTTGGTCTGGTTAAAGATATATCTTCCCCTTGCAAACTTTCTTGCTAATGCTAAATAAGGCAGTCCATGACTGGAAGACCACACACAGTGACTGTTTTCACAGAAAAAAATCTCAAAGAAACACACCAATCTGATAAATGGGAGAAAAAGTAGAGCTCAAACAAAGCAAAAATCAACTTTTAAAATAAAGTGGAAAGGGAGAAAGAAATCTTCTATTCAAGCCTCAGCCATCACTGAATGGGGAAATGGACATGGTAGCATGCACGTACCTTTTCTGTATTTGTTTTACTGTCATCTTGTCACCTCTGTGCAGTGACGGCAGATCTGAAAGCAAAGGCGAGGTTTAGAGCAGGGACACAGAGTGGAATAAGCAAATGCAGCCACTACAGCACCTGGTCTGCATGGCAATAGCAGTAATTAATGGCCAGATCTGCAGGAACGCAAGCCTGAACAGAACAGCCTGGCCTCCAAGCCAAGCCCTTGCCAGCAACAAGCTGATGTTGCTAAACTCAATATCAAAAGCACTTTTTTTCCCCTTTCCCCTTTCCCTCCCCACCCCACCTCTCACTAGCAGGCAATCCCAAGTCCTGCTTGCTCTGCATGGTAGTAATTCCTCACTTATTCCTGTCCTGAAAGAGTCACTGTGCTTTTGCAAATGAGGAGGTGAGGGCCTGTCTGCTGATTCCAGCTGGGGCAGCCCTTGATGCCCCCCAGGTGTGCCATTCAGTGCAGCAGAGTGCATCTCCTCCCTCCACATGTCCCCTCTGTGGCTGAAGTGACAGTCCCATTTGCCCAGGGAACTTGTGGTGCCTTGCAGTAGGAGGCTGAGCCCAAGTTGTAAGAAGCATTTGCTTTCTGAAATCCTCATAAGGTAGTCCCACTTTAAAACAGGAGAGCAATACCAAAGTGAAGTGTTTATATAAAACACTAGCACGGCAGCTGTTGCTAGGAGCAACAATATGGCTATCACCAGCTAATATGGAGATGTTTGTTTCAAATTTATCATCTTGATTTTGAAGAGTGGCCAAAACTTCACAGAAGAACATTTTATTTTGCTGTGCGTGGATGTGCATGCACAAAGACAGAGCAAGACAGCAAATAACTCTTGAAGCAGAGTCAAATCTGCTCAGGGGAGTTTAACTGCAGCCAGCACAGTTGTGTTTGGAAAGATTTTCCTTGCCTGACATTGCTTTTGCCTGGAGGATGGAGTCCAGGTCTGTGGTCATAAATGCCCCCATTCATGGTAGATTAGTGGTGATGAGCAGCTGGTGATTGGCAGTTCTAGGTATTACTTAGGAAGCAGGTACAACAGAGGAGTAGGAAACTCACAAGTACATCACTATGATGAAGAGTTTGGGGATACTCCCATCAGACCATTTGGGTTCAGAGGAGTTGAATGATGGGGAAACTCCAGGCACCTCTGGTTTTGCTCCAGGCACCTTTGGTGACACCTGTAGTTCACAGCCATGGATGCTTACTATGCTTCCAATGCCTGGAGCAGCTCCCACTCTACCAGGGGAGTTGTAAGGTCTTGACACTCCTGACCCTGGCTTTCTCTTCTAGTTTTTGTATTGATGGGACACACATGCCACGAAACCCCAAATTACATTCAGGTCAAGGTTTCTTGGTCTTATTCCAGACTGGCTTCCGGGCCATTTACAATCTGCAGATCATCTTTAGTGTGAAAGTGAGATTACTTTTGTCTGAAAATCACATGCAAGTTAGAATTCAATGTAAAATTCAGGTTTCCACTGATTTTCATTTTGAGATCTGAGATCATTTTGATGCTGAAATTAAAAATAAAAAACCCCACAAGGTGCAGAAGCAGAAGAAATGCAAGCCTACATCAACCAAAATCAAAAGGAAAACATTTGTGTTGATCTTGAAAAGCAAAAACAAGTTCTACACCTGGATTTAATAAGATTTGTCCCTCAGAGCAAACAAACTTGGCAGAAAAGCACCATGTCAGTTTCTGATTTGTGAATGGACAAAATAAAGAAGCAAAATAAGTGTGAAACTTGCTGAAGTAACAAAAAAAGCGAGTAGCACCTCAATTTTCAATACTTCTTGAGTACTTTCAACCAGAAATCTTGAAAACAATACAATTCAGATTTAATTACAGACTTTCTCTATTATCTTGTTGTTTACTGAAAGAAAGCAAAGATTTAGATCTGCACCTGCTCAGTCAGAAATGACGGACAGCTTCCATTCCCCAGTGCCTTTGCACTAGCTACCTCAGTAAGCCCAAGGAATCAGTGATTCCCTAGCGCTGAGAAGATACAATATTATGCTGAACTCAGACATAGCTGAACACTAGCACAAACCCTTTGGAAAAATTACCTATGTATACCTGTTCCCAGCAACTCACATGTCACCCTGTTCTTTGACTCCATGGACAGATCATGCAGAGCTTTCCTTTCCAGAAAAAACCCCAAAAAACCCACAACAAACCACCCCACCCAACAACTCTCTGACTTTGGCATAACGGCTTTCCTTATTTTGGTAAAGAGTCTTGTTGCCCCTTGGGAGATCACAGTGGTGACAGTGAATGCAAAACTGTAATACAACCCCTTTTCCACACAGAGAGGCACTGATGAAGGATCTTTCTGCTCTATATGGGCTTGAAAGAGTCACTGCTCCAGGCATGTCCTGCTGTACCCTTCTCACAGCTATGCTCCTGCTGTGTCCATGCTCGTAGAACAACAGGGCGAACACGAGTTTCAAGATTCATTCACACATTCTCTCATTTCTAAGAACCATCATGTCAAACATCTGTGAACACAGTAGAAATAAACAAGTGAGCTGTGGCTGGGATTTTCCCATTTGTGGTTTGATGAGGAGAGAAGAAAAATAGATGCTTTCCAGCTACGGTAGGTTTGTTCTTTTGTTTACGATCAGCTCCCAGTAATTCCTTTCTCCTTCTAACTGATGCTGCCCCATCACTGCTGTGGTCTGAAGACCTTCACTTAGCCACAGTGTAAGGGGAGGGAGAATTAAAAATGTCTAGCTTGATAGTAGCTCACAGAAAAGGGAAAATCTTTCTTTGGTCTGTGCTGGCAGCAAGTGGTATATAAGCCATGTCTCCAAAAACTGGCTGGACAAAGCACTTGGAAGTGCAGCCATGGCCAGGGAGGTCAGAGGGGCTGCCTGGGTTCAGCAACAAGCAGAAGCATCAGTCTGACGTCCTGGCTTTTATAAGAAAAATGCTTCACATCTTGAAGAGCAAACCCAGTTATGAGAGACCTGAATCTGTCTAGGGTTGGCTGCCCTGTGGGACCTCCTTGTTTCTGTTTTTGCTCCAGTGAATGCAAAACATTTCAGCAGAATGGAGGGAACCAATCTAGTGCCAGGAGTGGAAAATCTCATACAGACTAGTCCTACAAATCCCTTGCAAGTCCACCCTGTCTCCCTCACCCTGATCTTTGAGCAAATGTCCCTGTGACTTTGAAGAAGAGTGAATTAATTCACTTAGTTAGGGCTGGCTCAGAAGAAACACATCACCTGCAAACAACTCCATGTGTGCCCAAGCCATCTGCCGTCTATTCTGCTCCAACTAGGGCAACCATTAGGGAACAACAAACACATTGCTCTAACGCTTCATGCTACAAGATCTGTACCAAACTGAGGGACAGACCATAGCAAAGGCTCTGAATCTGCAAAGCAGGGCTGGGTAGCAGAGAGGGAATCAGTCTCTCCAGGAAGTGAAGCTGTTCATGTAAGGGACTTTCATTTGTAAGCACCTCATGAAAGCCCTTGTCCATTAATATTCAGTGTATAGATGGGCTTTGGGAGCTAACGTGTATGTTACCCTTTATAAACTGTCCCAAGTGACAGGGGACGGGACAAGAGGGAATGGCCTCAAGCTCCACCAGGGGAGATTTAGGCTAGACATCAGGAGGAAGTTTTTCACAGAAAGGGTCATTGGGCATTGGAACAGGCTGCCCAGGGAGGTGGTTGAGTCACCTTCCCTGGAGGTGTTTAAGGGACAGGTGGATGAGGTGCTGAGGGGCATGGTTTACTGGTTGATAGGAATGGTTGGACTTGACGATCTGATGGATCTTTTCCAACCTGGTGATTCTATGATTCTCTGATTCTATGAAAGCTATGAAGCCGCTGTGGCTGGCAGGTATAAGGGTGGCTCATGGTCTGCTGGTCCTCCTGTCTTCACCCACCAGGTGCAGCAGATCTTCTGTCCTTGGGACCCTGCACACAGCTCTGTGATGCCTGGCAGAAGCCAGCACATGCTTGCTTACTGCTTCTTACAAATACATAGCTGTCCTGTGTGGCCATACAACTACTCAATTAAGCCATAGCTTTTAGGATGCCTGCTATTTATATGAGACATGTTTGTTTGTCATGAAATAAGCTGATTTAAATCACTTTGGAACTAATTAAGTATTTGTGAAAAACACCATTAAAGAAATATAAAAAAATGAATTATATGAGCAGCATAAAAAAAACCCCAAAAATTGTTTTCCACATGGACAGGCAGCCCCATAGGCATACCTTCTACATACGATGGCCATTATAGCCCTACAAATGTTAATCAATGGGATCTAATTAGACAGAGATACAGCAGTGTGGGCCAACAGACAGTCTGGAGACGTGTGGTCAATACACCACCCATTACTGTATCTTTTCCTCTTGGGAAATTCAAAGCACCGTGCCTTGTGTACAGCTGTGCCCAATTTGTTATCTAAGCCTCTTGCCAGGCTAATAACCACCCATTGAAGTCCCATTTTCTTCACCAGTCACAAATTTTTCAGTTCAAACCCTGTATCTTAATAATGCAACAGACTGAGCTCAGAAATATATTGATGTATAGTGCTGGAAGTGAGGGCAAGGCAATTGCATAGATCCCCTAAGCCCCTGAAACACTTAACAGACAGATATGTTTAGACACACTTTAAACAGTTGTACTGAAAAATAGATGCCCCTTGTCCCAGGAATCCTGCCGGGACTATAAGCAGGGGTGCTACAGCTGCTAGAGTGCCTCAGAAGAAATTCTCAGGAGAATGTGATGCAAGATGACAATATTTCTGTAAGAACATGCATAGGCCCCTAGAATTTAGCAGAGAAATGACAGGTGTCATGGGATTGTTAATTAACAAAAAATCAGTTGCAGCAGTGAGGAAAAGCTCTGTGGTAAATGCACAGGGCTGCAGAGTAATGGGTTGAGATTCCTATAAATTCTAGCCCTAAACAAATCTACAGACTGGTGTTTCTACAGGAGCATAGAAATTGTAGAATCATAGGATAGTTTGGGTTGGAAGGGACCTTAAAGACCATGCAGGTCCAGCCCCCCTGCCATAGGCAGGGACACCTCCTACCAGACCAGGCTGCCCAAGGCCACATCCAACCTGGCCTTGAACACCTCCAGGGATGGGGCAGCCACAGCTTCCCTGGGCAACTTGTGCCAGTGCCTCACCACTCCCATCATGAAGAAATTCCTCCTTATGTCTAACCTAAATCTGCCCCTCTCCAGTTTATACCCCTAGTTTATGCCCCTAGTGTTATCACCACAGGCCTTTGTGAACTGTCCTTCCCCAGCTTTCCTGTAGCCCCTTCAGGTACTGGAAGTTTGTCCTAAGGTCTCCTTGGAGCCTTCTCTTCTCCAGGCTGAACAAGCCCAACTCTCTCAGCCTGTCCTTGTAGGGAAGGTGCTCCAGCCCTCTGATCTTCTTTGGGTCCCTCCTCTGGACCCTATCCAACAGCTTCTTATCCTTCTTATGTTGAGGATTCCAGAACTGGACACAGTACTCTAGATGAGGTCTCACAAAAGAGTAATAGAGGGGGCAGGATCCTCTCCCTTGCCCTGCTGGCCACACTTTGTATGATGCAGCCCAGGATACGGTTGGCCTTCTGGGCTGTGAGCCCACATTGCAGTCTTATGTCAAGTTTCTCATCAACCAGCACCCCCAAGTCCTCTGTAGGGCTGCTCTCAACCACTTCATTGTTATCCTGTATTGAAATGAGGGATTGCCCCAACAAAGGTGTAGGAAAAATGTGTGTTATGAGAAATTATGAGCCTCAGGAGGACTTGAAAGGTCATCTACAGCATCACTCCTCACAACATACATCTGCTAAGAGCTGTGCTATCACACATCCTCATCCTCTGCACATGTGAAGCAGAGTATCCACTGGAAGAAGCAGCAGAGAGAGCACAGTTTTACAAGTGTATTTTCCACCTAAAATCCGCTATTGAAATATTCCAAACCCTTTGCCCTAGCTCCTCTTTTTCACTAGATTGAAAGACTTGTATCCAGAATACTGGGTTGTAATTTTCCTCTGTCAGTGAACCAGTAGAACTACTATCATTAATTTAACATCAAATATTCATGATTTTTCACAATGGCCTGGTAGAGTGAGTACTGTTGTCCCTGCGTTCCTGATGTGCCCAGGATGAGGGGGAATCAGGAACAGACCCTGAAAAAGTAGAGAGAGCAAAGGCAGATTTTTCCTGGGTTTCTTGATCTCTTCTGTTGGAATATACTTTATTACCTGGACACATAATTCTTACTGAGACATATTTTAAGCAAGACGTTTTGTCACGTATTACTAAATTATTACATAACATCACTCCTTTTATAGCAGTCAATGCTTAGATTCTCAAGAAGTAGTTGGCACTGGCAAACTGTGTGTCTACATCTGCTTGCAGACAGTAACCTGTTGCCATTAGCTTTAAAAAAAACCGCAGAAACATTTCTCTGAATCTTAGGTATTCCAATCCCCCATCTTTTTAACTCTTCTCAGTGTAACTTGATCTGCATCTTTAAACTGCAAAATCTAAGGTCTCTGAGCAGTCAAACGTCAAACTGTACCCACTGCCCTTTAACGGCAAGGAGAAGCTGCCCACACTGCAGCCCTCTTTGCACATCCCACCTCACACTGGTGAAGTTAGATGGAACCTTTACCTGGTAAGTGTCTCATCATTTCCATCCATAACAGCTACAAGGGCTTTTTTTACTTCTTTTTCTTTTTCTATAAGGAAAAAAAAAAGGTAGCTCCTCTAAAAGGAAAGAGGAAGGCAGAAATTTCATTGCGTCTCAGTCCTGCCCCATGATGCTTCTTCCTGCCTGTGAATTTCCACCTGCCCCTTCTCTGTATATAAGGCAGCACACGTGGGGTAGAACTGTTTAGTCGCCTGCCTCTGTCCAAGGGATTAGTAGCAGTGGGAAGTGATGCTGTTTCTCCTTTCCTCTGTAGCTTGCGGGAGGTGAAGGAGCTTTGGTTGGACTCACTCCTTGGGTAAGTATGCCCTGGGATTAAATTTGTAGCATCACAGTCGAAGTCTGTGTGGTGCTCAAGGTGCAGCTGTACAGAGATATAGAAAGAGGAGAGGTGTGCCCGCTGCAAAGTGCAGCTTGTGGGAAGAGCTGACTGAATTGCTTTAGCTTTGTGTTTGCAGATTAAAAATAACTTCATGTAGCTGTCACCACTTGCTCATTTTTTGCAAGGATTGAAAATGGAAAGCTGGTGTTTGTTGGGTTTTTTTGTTGTTCTTTTAATCCGGAGACAGATAGAGCAGTGTGGGGCTGAGTGCCTTCCAGAGAAGGGCTTTGTGATTGGTTTGTGTGAGGTATCTTGCTAGTTCAGGATCATACTTAAATGCTAGACTGGCTTGAAATACAAGGAGAGAAGTACGAGGGGAGAAATACAAGAAGGGTGCAGTTTTACAAAGCCCTTTCTTTGTCCATTCCCTGTTCTATAAACAGGCAAACAAAAGGACCGAAGGAAAACAGAGTGTCCAGAGCTCCCCCGATCAAACTCCTAATGAAAGTGTTAAGCAGTTGTAATACTGTGAGTATCTTTATCGTTTCATCTCTGTCAACTGAGTTATTTTGAAAAGCTCTGATTCCTAAAACAGAGCATTCAATTACTCACAAAGTGTCCTGGTTTTCTTGCACAGTCAAAGACACTAAATGCTGGGAACATGGAGAGTCTGATTGAATGCCAGTCAGAGGTAAGCACCTGCCACATTTCCCCCATCCTTGTTGTACTGATGTGAGGTATCTCAGCAAAGTAGGGATGGCTCCTGCAGGAGCTGCCCACTGCCTACTATTGCCCATGAGAGGGCAAACACCTTTGAAGGCAACTCCATGCATCCCCTTGCAGAAGGAGCTGGGAATCACTGTGAGCAGTCAGTGCATTCCCCGGGCTCCTGGAGTGTTTTGCTCAGGAATCTGGCAGGTTTCGAAGCCATCAGGGCTCCCTGGAGAAGCCTGGGAGGAAATCTCCTGTGCCAGGGGAGAGTATGTGTCCAGCTGTAGCTTCTCTGGGTCAAAAGAGCAGCCTGAAAGAGCACAGGGTTGTGACTTGCTAGGCACGTCTGGGGCAGCTGGCTGCAGGGTTTACCACAAACCCCTCTATTGGGCAGTGGAGCAGCATCACTCCTGGACCAAGGTGCCTTTTCAGCAAGTGTTAGGTTGGCTTTGTCCCTGGAGACTCCCAGAGATTTCTCAGGAGCTGCAACTCACTGGTGGCCATCACTGCTGGCAGCAGCTCTGTAACTCCAATACATTTCTTGCAGGCTGATGCCAAGAAATACCCCCCATTGTTCCCAGCAGATACTGAAGACGGACTTTGTCATTCAACTGGTGAGTTTTAGAAACTGAGGAACTGCCTTCTTATGTAATGCTTGCAAGTTGGTGCTTCTGCAAAACCACCCAAAACTTCCTACTTCAACTCCCTGAGAGCAATCCACGGCCATTATCCCCTGGAGCTCCACTAAAAATGACCTTGCTCCTTTTAAGAGGCAACAGTGCTGAGTGCCAGAGGTTTTATATCCCATTATTTGCTCCTTTGAGCCACATTTCACTGTGTTCCCTGGCAGCCATGGGAAGTGTGTTCCTTTCTCACTTGAGCATCACCAGTGGGGTGTGGCACTGCAAACAAGTACAGCTAATAGCAGTTGCATGCAACAGCAAATAAACTCTCGGCAGCAGCAAATGCACTTCTTTTTTCCTCAATATGCAGGTCGTCAGCACTTTTAAACAACCCAGAAGAGACCACTAGCAGAGCAGGGTCAGGTTTGGAGCAGACCATCATCTCAAACCATTTTTCAGGAGTGCCAGGAGCAAATGTTTCCTATGACGCTGTAATGTTAGGTGACTTTCTCATAGCTTTCAATCCCTCCCTATCAAGGACTTGTATGAAGGCATAACTACAGGTCCTCTGAACCTCCAGTCTGCATAAGACAACTTCATTTTAGAGTAGAAGACAAGTCCTCTACAGGAAATTTCCAACAGGCAACTCCTTTAGAAAACTTTCTAGCAAAAGGATCTTTTTCTCACTGTTTTCTGAAAGGATAAAAAAGGCACACTTCATACTAATACAACCATCATCTCCAAATTCCTAGCATCCATCCCCCTTCAAGATGCAGATGAAAACCCCATACTAAACGATTTCTGACCCTGAAGCCAATGAGGCACTACCATGATGCTCCCATCCTCTAGGGGAAGTATCACCTCCCACTGGCTGGCTGGCAAGGGCAGAGTGCATATTCTAGCTCTAAAAGGACCACTGACATTAAGCTCTCTCAGAATCTGAGAGAAACAGAGCCATGTGGTTTCAGTCTCTGAAAGAGGCTAAGAAGCAGGAGCCCCTAATTCCATTCTTGCCTTAAGGTTGGAGCATGGTCAGACCACACAGTGAAGATCGTTGTCATTGCTAGCTGCCCAAGTGATATATCTGCTTTTTGTAGTTCTCAGAGAAACCACTGCAACATCAAAAATCTTGATAAATGCTGTTATTTCTGTGACTTGTTCGTTGCCACTCTCTAAGAAGAAACAATGACTAGAACATGAAAAAAAACCCCAAAAAACAACCCTCAAAACAGGAAAGGTGGTGTCCTTAGAGGGATGGTCACAGTTTTACAGTTTAGGTGGCTGTTTCCTTAGTAACCACTTTGTTGTCTTTCAGTTTCTCCCTGTTTATTTTGAGTTGCTTCAACATACATCTCTGCACTACACACAGATGAATGGCTGCATAGTGATTTTTCCCTTTCCTGTTGCTTGCAGTAGATGAAATAAAGAAAAGAAAGAAGATGATATCGCAGTCGTTTACTCTGAGACGAAGCTCTACCAACAGGAATTCCCTAGGACAGCTAGAATTGGGTGCCAAAGTTGCTCTGTTTGGCCAGCCTCTGGCAGTTATTTGTGGAGAAGATGACACACTGCCCCAGCCAGTCCAGGTAAGCAAGCCTGGGGATACAGATATCACACCTCTGGCTCCCTTTGTGAGGCAGGATCCCCAGTACTTGTGCTGCAACACTCAGGAGATGAGTGATTTTAGTGTTTCCCTCTGCATATGCTTCTGATAAGCTCAAGGCACATCCCAGATATAGAAAGGTTCAGGTCTGCAGATTTTGTCCAGCCCACTCAAATTTCACTGGAAATAACTTTGAGTGGAGAAACCCAGGAACAGGAATAGAAGATCTGCTCCATAGTATAAATATCCGAGATTCTATTGAAGTAATTTAAATTAATCTGTCAGCAGCACAAACTTCCAAGGATTTCTGTATTTCCCTGGAAAAAAAAGTGTTCAGCTATGTACTGCCACCCACAAACACCTAACCACTATCTTCTGGATAAATACAGTCTTGTGACAGCTCTTCTACTGAGCTGGCTTTTCTAATAGACAGGTTTTTGTGTCTTTTAAGCAATATTTGCCTGGCTTGGGAGGGAGGGTATTTGAACCAAGGCTTCAACTATCCCTTTTTTCCTTCTGGAAGGAAGCAGGGATGACTCTGCTGAAGTTGGTAGAAGTCACCAGTCCAAAAAGAGGGTGAACCTATTACTCATGTAATCTACTTGGGGCAAGAGCTAGATACTGACCTAATTAGAGCGCAGTGTACCTCAGGACACTTTTTCTTCTGTTTCTAAAGAAATGTTCACTTGCTAAAGGACCTTTCTTCCCCCTAGTAATTGTTCTCCCATTTGTGTCTGGTTCTTTGCTCCACAGGATCTCCTAGCTATATTGTATATGAAAGGACCTGCCACTGAAGGGATATTCAGAAAAGCTGCCAATGAGAAAGCACGAAAGGAGTTGAAGGAGGACCTTAACAAAGGCGGGAATGTTGATTTGGAAAGCAAATCTGTGCACCTGCTGGCAGTGGTCTTGAAGGTGAGTTCCTCTGACCTGCAAGAGCAGGAGGGCATTACTAATCTGCACAGACCCACTTCGGTGCTTAGAGCTGACCTAGACAGGGCTCCAAGACCAAGCCAGAGCAAAGATAGACTAAGTGTTGCAGGCTTAGGAGAGTTTGGCATTTTCCTTTTCTGCCTGATTTTCAGTCCCACTTATGATACTGCTCTTTCTTACGTGCCTACACAAAACTCACTTCATTGTCCCAAGGAGTAATAGTGATATTAATGGGTAGGTGAAAACCAGTAAGGAGCTGGATCCTGTTATTACCCCAATGCAAGAGCGCTTGGCGAGTTCTTGAGCACTGCACAGCTCTGCCAGTGCTGATGATCACCTTTGAGAGCAGGTAGCTCAAGTCAACATCCCTCCTAGTGAGCCAGTATTGCACTGATGCTCCCTCTGTGCTCAAGGGATACTGTTCAAAGCCTCACCTAAATCTCTTGCCCATGCAGGACTTCCTCCGAAATATTCCTTCCAAACTCCTCTCAGCTGACCTCTACGGCAAGTGGATGTAAGCTCTGGAGAAGCCAGACAAGCAGGAAAAAATTGAAGAATTGAAAGAGTAAGTTTTGCAACCAGGAAGTTTTGCAACCAGCCCCAGTGTGATGGAGTGGCTGGTAGAGGCCAATGATGCCTCTTGAAATGCAGTGTCTCATTTTGAAATTTGATATTTGTATCAGCTTGCCACAGCTCTGTGGGGTTTGGTCTAGCAGGCTGTAGCAGCAGCACAGGTATCTGAGATTGCTCTACAAAATGACTAGTGTAGGAAGGGCTGTGGGACAGGCTCCAAGAGGAAGCTTTCCTATCTGCTGGTGGTGAAGTCAGGCATGTGGAGACCACCACTGTGTTTTGCTCTTCAGAAAGAGCAGATGTGGGGGCTGACTGGGAGTGCTTTGAAAGCTTCGGTTCTGGGCCCCTCATCACATGAAGGATTTTGAGACTCTGGAGTGAGTCCAGAGAAGAGCAACAAGGCTGGTGAAGGGGCTGGAGAACAGGCCCTATGAGGAATGGCTGAGAGAGCTGGGGTTGTTTAGCCTGGAGAAGAGGAGGCTGAGAGGAGACTTTATTGCTCTCTACAGCTACCTGAAAGGTGGTTGCAGAGAGGAGGGAGCTGGCCTCTTCTCCCANTTCACAGAAAGAGTCATTGGGTACTGACAGAGGCTTCCCAGGGAGGAGGTTGAGTCACCTTCCCTGAGGTACTGAGGCACATGGCTTAGTGATTGTTGGAATGGTTGGATTTGATGATCCTGTGGGTCTTTTCCAACATAGTGATTCTGTGACTCTGTACAACTGCAGGCTTTCATGTGCCTTTGGGAAGCCTCCAATGACATTTCCTGATGTCATAACATCTACTCAAGTATATGGATTGCTGTAGTGCTTGCCATTTAGTTGAGACCTTGCAAATAAAGATCTTACAGTTAACCTCATGCTCAGCTGGGGATTTCTGAATGATACTTCTGCTAAGCAGTGAAAGACAGCACACACATGCCTCTCTGTGGAGAAACTGTGTCATCTGTCTGAGTTTAATTGTGATGTGCTGAAATAAAGAAGCAGTGGCTGCTGTAGCCTGAATTAATGTCATATTTTGTTTGCGTTCATGCAGGGTGGCTGATAAACTGCCTAGACCAAATCTCATCTTGCTCAAGAACTTGCTGTCTCTGCTCCACCACATCAGCCAAAATGCTGAGTCCAACAAGATGGACTCTAGCAATCTGGCCATCTGCGTTGGTCCAAATATGCTTAGCCCAGAGATGGACAACACACTCCCACTGGAAGTGCAGAAGGAGATGAATGACAAGGTATGTTGAACTCTCCAAGCAGTCACCCTCTTTGGGGCAGCTCAGAGCCGTCCATAGGTATCTCACTGCCATTGCAAAAGCTTAACAAAACAGCAGCCTTGAATATCAGGGCTGTGCCTCTCATCTCAGGTGCCTGCAATGTGATGGGCAAGGCTGCCCCTCATCTTATCTCCTGTGAGAAAAAGTAGCAGTTTCCCTGCAGCCCCCTACATCATATCACAGCTCCTGAATCCTTTCCATATAGAGATCAAGGGCACCATTTGGGCACGGCCACCTGTAGGCCCTCTGGACAGCAAAGCTGAAGCTGTGGCTGGTGGTGATTTTTTCTGTGTCAGGGCACATCAAGTTAGTTTGCAGCATCAGACCTCGTCTTTCAGAGTGGACTCACGCTCTGACTTTAAGACAGGATTTTGGCATAAGCCAATGTACTGTGCTGCCTTTCTTACAAAGACATCAGGCAGGGTCAAGAAAGACTGCTCAATGTTTTCAGCCCTTTTTACTGACAAAAACTGCTTTCTATGTGCAGGTGACAGCATTAGTGGAGTTTCTTATAAACAACTGCTCAGAAATATTTGGGGAGGACACCGCTTTGCTTGTCTGTGCCTTGACTGAGGAGTTACTGGAGCACACAGACAGCTCCACAGGTATGAGAATGGACTGGGGATGTCAAAGACTGGGCCTGCTGAGCCAGATTCTTTAATTTGATATGGGAATAAATCTGTCAAAACACAAAGTTCCAGAGGATTCACAACACCATTACAGGACTCTTCTACTAGAAATCTTTCCATATACTTTCTTTTCATCCTCAGCTGGTCTGTGAAACTAACATATGCTTTCACTCCACAGAACAACTGTGTGCTGCTCATCAGAACGATTCTGCCTATGACAGCCCAGATCCTGAAGCCGAAGCCAGCCCCTGTACCTCTCAGATGGCGCAGCCCAAAGGGAGGAGCACTAGTGTGAGCAGGAGATATCCAGCAGGCATATATGCCCCTTCACCGACTAGTTCCAGAAATGAAATCAGCACAATGGACAGGAGGTATTCGGAGCCAGACCTGTCCTTCCAGAACCACCTCGAAGGCAGAATAAGGAAACAGAAGCTAAACAAAAGTGAGGACAATTTTCCAGTTCAGCAGAAACAGCTAGGGTTGGAGGCACTGGAGAAACGGCTTGCAATCTTACCTTCACGATTATCATCTGACTCTCTACCCAAAACATCCTCCAGTTGCTCCCTGGAGAGCTCCGATGGTTCAGTCTTCACCAGCTCACCAGTAGTTTCACCTTCTAGTCCCAAAAAAACCTTTTTAAATAGGCCCCAGTCCTTTTCCACCAAGGCCACTGAAGACTGCAGTATGCCTAGCAGAGAGATCAAAAAGCATTCCATGTCATTCTCTTTTGCAAACCGCAGGAAAACACTAATAAAAACCCAGAGCTGGGGACCTGGAAAAACCACATTTTTTCAGAGAGAGAATTTCACAAAGAAAGAAGATCTGTTCTCCTGCAGAGTTGTACAGAACAGCCCTGATGATGACGAACCATTGCCTGTGGCATATCAGCCAAGGCCCCGTTTCAGGTCAGCTGATGAAGTGTTCAGAGAGGTAGACCAGAGGAATCCTGGAAGACCACCCTCTTATGAAGAGGCTACTAAAAGTTGCCTGGCCACTCAGATTTCCTCCTACAATCTCACAATTCAAAGTATGAGATTACAGATGTCAAACCAGGACACTTTGCAACCTCATCCATGCAGCAGCTGTGCACAAGATGCAGCAAATATGGCTTTAAAGGATCTACCTAGTGGCAGAGTTTCTGCAGTGAAGGATTCTGATGTGGAAACTGAAAATCACAGCATCACCATTGGAATAAACTCCCGTGTGAGTTTGCCTGTGACCCCAGGAGTCTACCGATTGAGAGCCATGTCTGAATCTTGTCGAAAGAACAGACTTGAGTATGTGGCTCGGAGGTGCAGCCAGCCAGTTTTTGAGGTAGAACAAATTCAGTATGCTAAGGAATCCTATGTTTAAAAGGCCTATCCCTCCTCTTCACACTGTACAAAGTAAATATTGTGGAAATAGACATTTTGCTCATTCTCTGTAAGATTTTACTTTCAAGACACCATGAATAAGCTAGCTCTGCATGAACTATTTTTTTCCTTGAGGCTCTCCTGAAGTGTCTGGCAGCTTGACATATCACATTCTTTCACCATAAGAGGTGATGGTGGAGAAGACCTGTGTAGTATTATGTTAAAATGTAAATGAATATGCTGTACATAACCTGTTGTGTTGGTAAGTTAGTTAGTAACTGATAAACAGTGTTATATTTGTATGCCTGAAAGGACAATGAAAAGGTTGGCAGGTCCAAAACCTATCCAACTTTCCTTTTCTTTTCTGTATGGTCAGACTCCATGTCATTTGTCACGTGTGTGTGCCAGGCTGATGCAACACTTTGCTGATCTTCTGCATTAAGAAGTGGGCTGGCAGTTACTCCATCCAAGGGAGCAAGAGCTGTTCTGTCATCAAGGCCACTTCAGCACTTTTCCATAAGCCTCCTGTACCTGCTGCTATTCCCTCTTCCTGCTTGCTGGTGATGAGAATGATCTGACTACCAGGCAGCGTTAGTGTTGTATACTGACCCTAGATTTAGAGCCACTGAAGCCCTACCAGGTCATTAGGGGAATGCATCAAGTAAAGCTTGTGGCCTGAGGTGCTATTAGTCTAAATAAACTGGACAGGCTAAGCAGAAGGAAAGACTATCTTCAGGCCTGCTTTTACCAGGGGAAAACAACCCAAACAAACAACGAAATAATCCTGTAAGGAAACATTATGGATTCCAGCTTTAAATAGTTAAAGCTGCAGCTAATTTTAAAAAATGGATAAATTAAAAAAAAAAACCAGAAAATCACAGACAGTGTCCTTATAATTTTGTAAAAATGACTGGAAGTGCAATGTGGTTTTACATGTAGGAACTTGTTTTGGTTAGCACTTACCTCCTCTTTTATGGTTCAGCATAGTCTTGAACCAAGAGGAGGGAGGCTTTTGGTTTTTTCCTGTGTAACTTCACTACAATAAAACATTTTTCTGCATGAATGCTAAACAGTGCATTGTCTGTATTTAATCCATCCAGGCCCTACATATACCTTGCCTACTTGTATACTATTCTACAAGTACTGCAGGGGCGCTTGAATGATGTGGCATATCTAAGTAGTAGGAAGGAAAGTAACTGACCAGCACTATCACTACTGTTTCTGTAAGAGACTGCAGGATAGATTTTAGGAACAAATCCCTCTCTGTCAGGAAATCAAGTTACACTGAATTTATCAGTGAGGTGGAGAGGCAGCTGTAAAGGGGTGATACTGCTCCAGAAGTGGAGCAGATTAGAAAATACCTTACCAGCATCTCAGGTATGTAGTCTTCCAGATGTAGCATTCACAGGACATGGAGAAAGAGGAAGAGTACCTGGCCTGACAACAGAAATTATGTGAGAAGGGCGGTATCGGTAGGCTGCAACTACAGAAAATGCCACCTCAGGCATTGAATGGCGCTCTGCAAAAGGTGTTTCCCATTTTCTGGAATTTGCAGTTTCTGAGTCACAGAGTCACGTAATAGGTGAAGCTTGAGAGCCTCCTGTCCACTCTGTGCGTAAGCAGGGTCAGCTAGAGAAGGTTGCCTAGGACCATGTCTTGACAGCTTTCAATTATTTCCACAGATTGAGATTCTGGAACATCTCTGGGTGACCTGTATCCATGTTTGACCACTCTGACAGTGAAAATGTGTCTCCTTACATTGAGATGGAATTCCATGTGTTTTCCTTTGTGCTCGGTGCCTTTTGTCCCGTGACAAGAATGATGGCTTTCTTTTGTAAAAAACACAAGTGTTTTGCCCTCATGGCAGAATGAGTGTGGAGAAATCAGAAACGGTGTGACCAGCAGGTCCAGGGAAGTTATTCTCCCTCTGTACTCGGCACTGGTGAGACCGCTCCTTGAATACTGTGTGCAGTTCTGGGCCCCTCAGCACAAGAAGGATGTTGACGCTCTGGAGAGTGTCCAGAGAAGAGCAACAAAACTGGTGAAGGGGCTCGAGAACAGGCCTTATGAGGAGCGG
>WAAB01011858.1:277295-304361 GCA_013389865.1 Piaya cayana | reverse complement strand
GTGATTCTGTGATTCTGTGAAATTATCCACGTGCAGTGGAAAGGCTCAGAAGCCACAGAACAGAAAACATGAACTTCAAAAGGTACTCAAACAACATCTTTGGTAAGTGAGTCATTCTTTTGGACTGTGACAAGACTAAGAGTCCTAAGAAGAGGAACTACTCATTTCCTGTCCCAAAACCACACCAAAAAACTAACAGAGAATAAGCGTGGTCACTTCACCAGAGATGAGGAAAACCCCTTTAGGTCCAAGGTCTAAGGCAGATGTGACAATCATACTCAGAAAGCATACATGGGTTCTAAATATTCAATATAGATGAGTATAAATCTTCCAGTTATTGGATAAGAAAGCCCATTTGGAACTTCTTGTAAGGTGCTTTAACAGATGGAGAAAAATGAAAAGAAAGGAACTCTAGACATTGTTAACAAACAAGGGGTCAGGTGAAGGAGTTGTATAAGAAAGTGGCCCGGTTCCCCTCTCCTCTTGTTCTTGCATATCTTTAAGTCCAGGAAATGCCATGATTAAACAAAACCTGAGTGTGAACAGATCCACGAAGAGATTTACTCCCTCATTGACAAATAATTTCAGTCTTCCTCCACCACCTAAGACTCACCTGTTCAGTCAGTGTTATTTTCATGTCATGTCCATTCACATAAGAAATTTCTCTTCTGTGTAAGCACTTAGGAGGCCCCAAAAGATTAGAATGACATGGAAAGCAGAGAACTTTGCTTTAGCAGTTCAGCTCTCAAAACAGCTTCATCATGTTACCATCCTACTGTACCACATGCACGTATCCAGCCCAACTAAACCAACCTTAAAGAGTAAGGCCCTTTTACTGCTACATCCATCAAGTGAATTACCCAAGTGCTTTTGTCAAAGCTGGCTCCTCAGCCAGAAAGATCAAATACCCATTCACAGCTGGATCAGCTGGAGCTGGGTTTTGCTACATGAGCTGAATGATGACATCAGGCCTCCTGGTCTCCATCATCAGTATAGCATCACTTGCTTCACACATCCAATTTTCTGATTAAATTTAATGAAAACACTCTAAAAACACACGCCATGTAAGACTGAAAAAAGGAAAAAAAGGCAATATTAAAGCAGAAGATTCAAGTCATTGCCTTGTAAGGCAATGCTGGAATTAAGGCTGTAGGTGCAGCCAGAGTTCGATACCTTGTGTTTGAATCCTGCTCTTTTCAATCACATGATGTACTCTGTTCTTCCCCACAGGATGCACCTGTTCTGGGGAGGAACCAAGGTTGTGCAGCAAAGAAGTTTTGATTCTGGTGTTCCTAGGTTGCCCAGCAGGGCACCCAAGCTTTGGAAATACGGCTGTGTCTGCATTTCTACGAGTTGAAAGAGCCAAACTGAAAACAAAGTACTTCCTCATAGAACAACATGTTGTTCCCCATGTTCCCCATGTTGTGCACTGGGTAGTTGCAAACTCTTGTTCTCTGCCATTGAAATCAGGAGAGCAACTTAGAGCAAAAGCATGTTTTCATCAACTCTGTGGCTGAACATTAGTGAAGGATGAGAGAAATACCTTACCTGTAGGTTTCACAACCATATGAACTCACACTCAAGTGCAGACTGCATAACCCCATTTAATTATCTATATCCAAGCATTTATGTGAGCCTGTGTCTCGTTTTTTGCACAATCAGTATTAGACTGTCCCTCTGGACTCCTAGGACTGAGTTGAGTGCAGGTAGAATACAGCTGCCTGAAAGTGTCTGCAGTCATTTGGGTATCTTAGGGCACCTCAAGGAATTTTCTAAGGCAGCAAAAGTGGATGCAGGTGTAGACATTTAGGCAGCTGAATCCCTTCCTAAAATCTTCTCTGGCTATGATGGGAGCTTAGACTCCCACCTCACACATAGATGAAATTCAGATACCTTGAATGTAGTTCTCCATAATCTAGGGCTAACTCATGCTTCTACTGACAGCAGAGAAACAGTAAAACTTAGTATTTTAGGTTCCATCTAGGCCTTCAAAGAAAGCATCCTTGAGCAGTTATAGGCCCTCCTGCTTGCCACCACCCTCCTGAGATTGCATCCTTCTGCTGCTTTCCACCACAGACAACCCTGACTCAGACCTTCTTCATCTCCACTCCTGACTTTTCATCTCTGCCTCATTTTCATTGCCTCCCCATTCCCCGCCTGCATTCCTCACCTCATCTTGTATTTAATCATCTCCCTCAACCTGCCAGCCACTCTCCTTTTGATGCAGCCCAGGAAACAGTTGGCCTTCTGGGCTGAGTGCCCATTGTTGGCTCATGTCTAGCTTCTCATCCACCAGTACTCTCTAGTCCTTCTCCATAGGGTTCTCCTCCACCTCTTCTACCTCAGGAAGAACAACTGTTGGTCGTTTAACAATGATGCACAAGAGACTTGTTACTAGCGTGGACACTTTCTACAATATCTGCCACAACTTAGCACAAGAAAGCTCTTCACTGGACATAGTCACAGAACAGAACAGAGCAGAACAGAACCACTTGTCTACATGATCTTCTGTATTTTCCTCCCATGATTGCTACCTGTATACCCCAGGCACAAAATGCAACACTGAGATTGCTGGTACAAACGCATGGCAAAATATTAATGGAAGGAATTCCAACAACTTTATACTAACTAGCAGCTTAGAGTGTTACTGTCCACACTTTGTATTTGGTATTTATTTCATTACAACAAAAACACATACCTTTCTTTTTTTCAGGTGCACTTAGCTCTTCAGAATTTCCTACAGTGTATTTAGTTTGATAAAACAGGATTTGCAATCTTCTTCTTTGGACACTATATAAATGCAGGACAAGACTTCATGCCCTGCATTGAGGAACACCACCTGGAGTTCAACAGCTAACAGCAGGGAAGGTAGAACATCCTGTTTGTCACCCAAAACTCTGTTTCTATAGGGACAGAACCATTCTGTAGGATGTGACTGTGGGCCACAATTCTGATACCTAAAATAAAAGCAAGAACTTGTTTGGGGTTTTTTTTGTAATGGGATGGTATCTCTTCAGGCTCTTGGTTGGAAATAGATCCCTATATTTTCCTGTATCACTAAAGCTAGAATGCATGGATTTGGGATTCCTTCTTGGACTATGTATAATTTAATGTTAAAAAGCTAATACTAATGTTAAAACATGATGATAAAATTATTGCCTCATAACTTAGCTACGTATTGTAGGGAGTCCACACAGATAATTTTTACCATAATGTTCCCTCTTGTAATGCTGCTATAAAACATGTCCAGGAAGTTTCAGAGCAGACAAATCTGAATTATTTTTAATCTGGAAATGGGAGTCCTTATTTCTCTACTGCTTGTTCTGGTTTCGGTGCTGATCCATCACAGGAGAACAGATGGTTTACTGGAGCACCACACCAGTGCTGCTTGTTTCTGAGCTGACTCATTCCTCACCCATACAATGCAAGTGAAAATTTCAACTTCCCATTGCACCCAAGTAAGTCTCTCAACCCAGACAACATTTTTGCCATAGTGAGGCCAAGAGATTACTGCACTTGCCTATCACAGGGATGAACTTTGAACAAATATAGGTAGGCAGCCCGGGATCCTGAATGACATCCTGCAGTAGATAAAAGTTGTTCTCAAGTTAAGGAGCTAATGATTCCTAGTGGCTCCTTTCTGGAACGTCCAAGTTCAAGGGTTCCATACAGGAAGATGGGAATATGGTTGTCAGTGATTTTATCTTTCTACCACCTGAATATGTCCAGAAACTCTTCTTCCTAAATGAATCTTATGAAGGAAACTCTTTAATAAAAAAGACTGAGAAAAAAAATGCAGTGGCTCATTGCCAAAATCCTCTATGACTATTAACATCTTTCTTCCCTTAATTCCATTAATTTATTCCCTCTCTCAGGAAAAGAGGATGTTTTCAAATGTCACTCATGCAATTCTTCATTTCTGATCAATGTACAACATGTTTTCTATACTAGGTGCACAAGCCATTTCACCTGCCTAGTAAGACTTGTTTAAGACAGCAGGCCTGCTTCTCCACTGCTCTGCAGACTCATGGGGCACTGAGAGCTCTGAGCAGGTGTGAAAAGCTGTTTTCTCTGCATGGCAGAATATGCCTGTCTCAGAAGGAAAGCAGCATAGAAACTCATTCATCAACTTAACCTGGAAACTCAGACATGAAGATAAACAATTTCACTTTGTAGCTGGCTTGGTTGACTGTCCAACCAAACAAGCATTTCACGTCCATAACTGATCACGTGCAGCTACAAAATTTAGGTGATTAAAACATGTTGCTACTCTGCTAGCATTAGCCACATAACAGTTACGGGGGCTATCATGTCTCCATAAGGACTCTTTCTGAGTACAGGAAAAGGAAACCTAGCTTGGTTAGGCACTCTGGTTACATTTTTCTCTGAATTTTGTTACCAGTCAATCCTTATCACACGTGTCATCAGAGCAGAGTGAAAACTTGAGCGGAAATTCCGAAGGCTAAACTTTCAGAACAAGAAGCAGCTTTTAAAATAAAAATTCTGACAATAATACAGAGAAAAATCCAAAGGGCAGACACTATTGGAAAGGTGATATAATCCTCATATGGACAGCTCTCATATGCAAAGCCAACTGCAAATTTCCATGGATTCTGGTTGAACAATTGCTGTTTTATGTTTCCTTATTCAGAAATTCTAATTATCTAGTCCTTTTTCTTCTAATTAATACACCACTTTTATTGTTTTAAATCAGTCTTTTGCACTTGCTGCAATAAATATACCAATTTAAACCTCATTTATGAATGAAGCCCATTCTAAATTCTTCATGTTCTTCTACAAGGGGAAAGAAAACCACAGAATGTTTTCTATTCCTAACCTGAGATGCCAGCTTGTAGGTCTGAACAAATGGTTCACAAATCTCAAACAGGGTTTGACCCTGTTGTGCTCTGCTTCCGCTGCAAGCAATAAAGGTTTCTATGAAGGGTTTCGCACTTTCAAAACAAAACGTGCTTTTTAGCCAACCATCTATTTGCAGAACTGATCCAACGGCTGCTTGAAACGCTTCCTTCCTACAACACACAAACCTCCCACCAACTTCCTTAGGACTAGACCCATATGTAGGCAGTGTCTGTATATCATGAATGCATTGAATCTCGTGCCTATAAAGAGTAGCAGACACCATCTGTGGGCTGGCAGACACCAGTGATACAATACTGGTGCAGTATTGCTCATTCTCTTTGATCACGTCACTGCAGCAATTTAAAAGCAGATTTCAGGGCATTTGTATTAATTGTTCTCCAACAGCATTTGGGCAAATAGTACACATGCACCTCATTTGGGCTTTGCAATACTTTCATCTTTGCAATTACTTTGATGTTGGCACAGTGATTTTTTTTTATTTCTGTCAGACATCTCAGGGCATTGACTAGCAGCCGCATAAGGGTTTCTGGGATTTTTCAAGACTACCCAAGCATCTCAATCCCTGGAGATTTTTAAAACCTGGCAGTAGAAGGCCCTGACACATCTGATCTGTATTTGACTTTGTCCCTGCTCTGAGAAGGGTCTTACACTAGAGACCTCCACAGTCCCTTTAAACCTAGATTGCTGTGATTTTGTGATGTGTGCTTGAAGACAATGGCATTTTGGCCTCAAGCAGAGTTACTTGCAAGACTAGGAGCTCCATCCCTTTATCTGCAGGCCCAGAGGGGTAAGAACCACAACTCAGAATTCCATCTCAGGACCAAAATCTAATCCAATTTGGAGAACCAAATCTAATCCAAAATTCAGGTATTTATACAGTTTTACATTAGGGAAGCATTCCTGTAATTTTACAAGCAGCCATGGCCCTCTCCAGGCAGAAGGCAATGCTCTGGGAAGGCAATATGGCCCTTCATGTCCTTCCTTGATCATTAAGCATTGTTATATCCAAAATGACTCCAGGAATGTCCTTCCTGTCTTAATACTGCAATGCTGCAGAAAGTTAAGATAGGGGAAACACACCAGTCTGTTCAGCATCATATACACTGTGGCACAGAATCTCCCCAGCTAGCGACATTCAAGCTAGGGCCCCAGGAAAACCTAGTCTCAGCACTGTAGACCCCTTATATTTTGTTTCAAGATGTTATTCAGTAGTTACAGAATGCATCTCAGGTGCTGGAGGAAATGGTGGATGTACACCTTTTGTTACTAGATGCTGACACGTTCACACTTGCGTTGCTGTGAATAAACTCATTTCATGTCCAGAAATCCCACTGACAGGGAGCATTCCATAAGGCACGGTACAATACCAGAAAATTCTCATTAAAATAAACTAGTCCATTTGTGGCTCCAAAGCATTTTAACAGACCCATAGCAAACCTGGAAGGAAACAAAGCTCTGATCCACAGCTTTCAAGTCAGCTGAAGGTGCCTCAAAAGAACTTTCTCAGCTGCCATCTGAGAGCTGATTCATTCCTCACCAGACAGGCCCACTTCCCAGGCAAAACCTCCTGCGCTGACATGTCCCAGACAATCCTCCAAAGAATATGTGAAACAGCCACTGTTGACTGTAAGATCTGGGGTGCAGGTATAGGTACTAGTGTCAGCCTTGCCATCTGATTGTAATCAATGTGGGTTTGGTGCCTGCTGCAGTCAGTCTGTTGATGACATGAAATGTTCAGGAACTCATGGGGTATTTTTAGGAAAAAAAAACCCCAAAACAACAGAAAAGGGGGAAGGGAGAAGAACAGATGTTACAAAGTCCTACTAGCCTGCAAAGCCAGGAACCTTTACTTCTCACTCAAAAGACTTGTAATGCTTTTGCACTAAACTGTTAACTAAGGAGTTCTCAGTATTTCACAGAGGTAAGTAGGAGAGTCTCTACCATTCAATCAGTGCATGTGTTAGGTGAATGAGAAATTCACCCAACAGGTGAGACAGCAGGCTGGGGACAGCTTCACAAAGTTAACCTGCAAAGCAACACTTCCATCTTGACTTGATTTGTGGGCAATGGGCGTGTAACAGGCAGCTCCTCAGGAATCCTTGCTCAGGTGGCTTCAGGCTCTCCTTTCACAGCCTCTCTGCCCAGTCCACTCCAGACAGATTTCTAGGGTACTTTAGGAAACACCCTCAAACAATTCCTTCACACATTTTAAAGAAAAATTTGGACCCTAGGTTCTATCAAGAGTTGATTTATCAGTTTATTACAGCTCGAGCTGGGTGCCTCTGAAGGCAGCTCACTATGGACATGGGGTGGTTCTACCTCACTCTCCTCTCTCCCATCATACAATGCCTTTATGGTATCCAAATCCTCTACTTTTGTTGTAAAAAAATGAAACCAAATCAAAAGAAACAAACAAAAAAACCACCCAGCCCCAAAATGAGGACTGTGGCTGTCTGGGCTGCTTGTCAGGACACCAGTACTGTCCAGAGAAGCTGTGGCTGCCCCATCCCTGGAGGTGTTCAAGGCCAGGTAGGATGAGGCTTTGAGCAGCCTGACCTGGTGGGAGGTGTCCCTGCCCAAGGCAGTGGGGTTGGAGCTGATGATCATTAATGTCCCTTCCACCCCAAGCCGTGCTATGATTCTATGATACTTAAGCCACCAGCACACCACCCACCAGGCTTCCGCGACCCCCTGAGCCAATTTCTCCCTCTCCCGTGCCAGCGCAGCCCAGGGGAGGGCACTGGGAGCCTCCCAGTCCCCGGGCCGCTGGCACGGAGGCGGCAGAGGGACGGTGACACCTCGCGGCTGAAACCCCTCATTACCCAGCGCGAATCCCTCCAGTTACAGCGACTGTTCTCCGCCGACATCCCAGTGCCTGGAGAGCAGGCATGGCCTCTTGAACACTCCCTCTGGCTTTATCCCTTTCCTGTCAGGAACGCCTCTGGGACAGCAACATAGAATCGTTCGGTTAGAAAAGACCTTTGAGATCATCCAGTCCAACCGTTCCTGTCTGCTGCTAAATCACATCCCTGAGCATTTCATCTACCCGTCTTTTAAATACCTCTAGAGATGGGGACTCAACCATCTCGCTGGGCAGCCTTTTCCAGTGCCCGGTAACCCTTTCAGTGAAGAAATTTTTCCTAATGTCTAATCTGAACCTCTCCTGGCCCAACCTGAGGCCATTCCCCTCTCATCCTATCGCCTGTCACTAGGTTGAAGAGACCAACACCCACCTCTCTACAACATCCTTTCAGGTAGCTGTAGTGAGGGGCCTAAAACTGAACATAATTATTTGAGATGCAACGTCGTCAGTGCTGAGTACAGGGGCAGAATCACTTCCCTGGGCCTGCTGACAACACTGCCTCTGATACAGGCCAGGATACTATTGGCAGGGCAGTTAGAACTAGGTGATATTTAAGGTCCCTTCCAACTCAAACCATTCTGTGATTCTGCAGTTTTATGGTTCTGTGATTCTACAATTCTGTGATTCTATGTTTCTATGATTCTACAATTCTATGATTCTGTGATTCTACAGTTATGAGAGTTCTATGAGTCTGTGGTTCTACAATTCTATGATCACATGATTCTACAATTTTATGATTCCATGATTCTACGATTTAATGATTCTATGATTTTACGATTCTTCTGTGATTCTGCAATTCTGTGAGTCTATGATTCCGCGATTCTGTGACTATGATTCTACGATTCTACAATTTGGTGATTGTACAGTTCTACAATTCTATGATTATAGGATTCTACAATTCTACAATTTTATGATTCTATGATTCTACAATTCTGTGATCCTACAATTCTATAGTTCTATGAGTCTACGATTCTATAATCCTGTGATTCTACAATCCTGAGATTCTACAATTCTGCGATTCTGCGACCCTACGACTCGGTGACCCCCCCGCTCCCCACGGCCCCTGCCGCCCCCCCCGCCCCGCTTCCGGTGGGGCTGTCCCCGCGCAGGCCCCGCCCCGGGGCGCAAGAGGGCGCGCTGCGCGTTGCCCGGGAGACGGGTGCCGCGGCGTCCCCGGTGCGTCCGTCCGCCATGCAGCGCTCCTACAGCTACTGCAGCCGCCCGCAGCCGCCGCCCGCGCGCCCCGCGTACCGTGCGGCGCCGCACGCCGTCGCGCCGTGAGTGCTGCCCCGCGTGAAGCGGCCGGCTCCGCGCTACCGGAGCACGGGGGGCGCGGGGCGGCTTGGGACTCCGCCGCCTGCCCGGGAGGGGCTGGGGGCTCCGGGTTGCGGGCGGGGCAGGTCGGGCGGAGCTCGCGGCAACCTGGGCTGCCTGGGGGGGCTCTCGCTAGATGCGAGAGGTGGGGTGGTTCAGCCTGGAGAAGAGAAGGCTCTAAGGAGACCTTATAGCGACCTTCCAGTGCCTAAAGGGGCTGCAGGAAAGCTGGGGAGGAACCGCTCGCAAAGGCTTGCGGTGACGGTCTAGCGGCAATGGGTATAAACTGGAGAGGGGCACAGTTAGACTAGACGTAAGGAGGAATTTCTTCACCCTGAGAGAGATGAGGCACTGGCACAGGTTGCCCAGGGAAACTGTGGCTGCCCCATCCCTGGAGGTGTTCAGGACTGAGTTGGATGGGGCCTTGGGCAGCTTGGGCTGGTGGGAGGTGTCCCTGCCCAGGGCATGGGGGGCTGAAACTGGATGATCTTTAAGGTCTCTTCCAACCTAAATTACTCTATGATTCTATGTCCTTGCTTCTTCACCAAAAGGGTTATCAAGCACTGGCACAGGCTGCCCAGGGAGGTGGTTGAGTCCCCATTCCTGGAGATGTTTGAAAGGCAGGTAGATGAGGTGCTTGGGGACATGATTTAGTAGTGGACAGGCACTATTGGAGTCAATGATCTTTGAGGTCTTTTCCAATCTCATGATTCTGTGATTCCTGGAGAGGAGTTGGACTAGAATACCTGTAAAGGCCCCTTCCAACCCAAACCATCCTATGACTCTATGATTCTAAGATGTCTGCAGGGGAGTTGGACTAGAGGACCTGTAAAGGCCCCATCCAACCGAAACCGTTCTGTGACTCTGTGATTCTATGACTCTATGATATGAGTTGCAGCTCTAACCACAATCACCTTTGCTTCTTCATTACACTAGCGTCATTTATAACAGGAGAGTGGTGCGTGGCAACACTTATGCCCTTGAAGTCCTGTCTGCGGTATGTTTTTTTATGTAGATTGTACTACAGCTTTGTAAAGTAATAAGTAGGGCAAGTAAACTATTCCTCATTAATAATTTTGACTGCTGAAGTAGTAATTGAAGTACTTGTGACTACTGAACTAATAGGTATTTAGTAGTTATAGTAGTTATTTATTTTAGTAGTTATTTTAGGGTTTTAGTACTTATTTTAGTATTTAGTAGTTATTTTAGTTTAAGAGCTACAGTGGTTGTTTACTTCTGAAGTAGTGAAATGTTTCACAGTCACAAGCTCTCCTGTTAAACTACTGTGCAACTGTTTTCAGCCTTTCGTAAAAGCACCATTTCCCATGAATTTCTAGTTCTGATTTTTTTTTCCCCATTAAGTATTTTTCTTCCCCTCCCATTTCTTTAGTGTAGTGGTACTGAATACAAGACATCGCTGCACCATCTGTTACTATCAGGTGTTATCAGTGAGAACAGCAGCTCTTGGGAAATTAGGTCTTGGGGTAGACTTCAGCTTACACTACTGAAGAAGCAGAACTAGATGGTCCAGCTGTATGCAAAAGCTGCTTGTTTGGAGGCAAAATTATGTTATTTGTCCTGATACAGCAGTAAATTATTTAGTGATATTTTATTTTCAGATATTTCTACATAGATACTTTCATCATGTAAGAGCTTAAAAGAGTGTGTATTTCTAAAAGTTAGTTTATAGAAATAATTTTGTGTTGTCCAGTACCTTTTTTTTAGAATTAATTTCACACATGTTCTGTTTAAATTCAAAATCAATGTTTATTTCAATCCACAAACACAGTACTGAATATAAAATTATTGTGGGTTTCTTTTCTTCACCAGCAATAAAGAACCTACAGTTTTATCTAGGTAACAACTCTGTTGATGATATGATAACTGGATTTAGGTCCATTTGACTTTCTGAAAGCAAGAACATGCCAGTTCAATGTATTTTCTCTGGCAAAGCAAGTTTCTGTATATAATATTTACCTCCAAATAGCAACTGATTGCTTTTAATGTGAGAGGCCATTATTATGTGCTGTAGGCAGCTAATAGAGATTATAAGTTTCATGCACTACAGTCTTTAAGGTAATGGAAAATTTCAGGTCAAGACATAAAAAATTAATTCCTAAATGCGAGATGTGCAGCACTAAAATC
Source organism: Piaya cayana (assembly GCA_013389865.1). Lineage (NCBI taxonomy): Eukaryota > Metazoa > Chordata > Aves > Cuculiformes > Coccyzidae > Piaya > Piaya cayana. The sequence continues at coordinate 293,158 of WAAB01011858.1, read as the reverse complement.
AAACTGCAACCTTCAGTTTCCTGCAGAGAGAAATTAATATAATTTCCCAGGACAAAGTGTATTCTTTTCTGTGGTTTTTTTTCTTCTTTATCCCCTCTCAGAGTACCCAACCAAAACCCTCTGAGTTTCAAAGGCAGACAGAAGCATGGAGAAAATTATTGGTTAGAAAGTGTACAGAAGATCATGTACGCTCAAGAACACCTGAGCCTGTGCAAGGCAGGGAGCATATTCATGTGCAGACAGGTAAAAGGCTTTCTCTTTATAAAATTCATCTGAAACCAGAACTTGCTGCTTTATATTTACTTGTCAAATAGATGATGAACTTGGTAGCATCACATAGGACTAAGGTTTGAATCACAGAATTCTAGTATCAGAGGTTCTCTAATCCTTTCCATTATAACTGCTTATATTTAATTGTACTTAATGAACTTCCAGTACCTGAAGGGGTGACCTTCCAATACCTGAAGGGGCTACAAGAAAGCTGGGGAGGGACTGTTTACAAAGGTTTGTAGTGATAGGACTAGGGGCAACTGGAGAGGGGCAGATTTAGACTAGATGTGAGGAATAATTTCTTCACTCTGAGAGTGATGAAGCACTGGCACAGGTTGCCCAGGGAAGCTATGGCTGCTCCATCCCTGGAGGTGTTCAAGGCCAAGTTGGATAGGGCCTTGAGCAGCCTGATCTCATGGGAGGTGTCCCTACCCGTGGCAGGGTGGTTGGAACTGGATGATCTTTGAGGTCCCTTGCAACCCAGACTATTATATGATTCTATGAACTTGGCAAATGTGTGACATTTTCCTAGGAACTCTGTTTTTCAGTTGTCAGTGTACATTCTTGAACCCTAGTCAGGACTTCTTCATTTATCATTGCCTTTTTCAGTATCATCAGAGAAGTTTGGCATATGTTTAAAATTGAGGGGTTTTAGAAATTTTTCTTTAGAATGCAGTCTCACATAAAACTAAGACTACTATTGAAAATTGGAGTACACACCCTAGTTTAGAATAGGAACTGTCCGATTTATGGGAAAACAAAAATTTGGCAGTGGGGTATCATGATAAGGGTATAATGTACTGCTGTGCCCTCTGAAAATCACTTCAGATTAAGCTGACTTACAAACTGAGAAAACAGCTATGGTGGTTGAGTTACCTTCCCTGGAGGTGTTTAAGGCAAGGGTGGACGTGGTGCTGAGGGGCATGGTTTAGTGTTTGATAGGAATGGTTGGACTCGATGATCCAGTGGTTCTCTTCCAACCTGGTTATTCTATGATTCTGTGTTTAGTCAGATGTGCTCTTTGGCTTCTGAATTCCCTCTGTCCTAGCCCTGTTGAACTTCCTACGCCACCTCTGATGCACACAGCAGCTTTTCACCATTGAGCACTGTTGGATGTGGAAGGAGGCTACCTAGTGTGAAAGTCTTGGTCTTGTGTCCTTCCCACTGGCTAATGCAGATAGCTTTAAATACTCCACAGACCTTATTTTCTGATACAGGCTATTTGTCTCTGCAGCAGGAGACAGACAGTTATCATTCAAATCAAGCACATGTTGTTATAGATGTGTGGTTGCCTAAAAGCTACTGCTGGTGGGGCCATAAGTGGACCACCATTCTTTAAAACCAGCAGATTCAGTGTTCTGGTTTGCCACATACAATGAAGAAAATGTATGTTTTCAATATGAGTTGTTAGTAGATAGGTAATCATTTTGAAAATACCTATCCCATTGACTCTACCAAGAACTGTTTATTCTGCAAGGTGGGCTGAGATGATCTAGACTGACTTTTGAAACCTAAGTGAAATGCACTTTTAGGAAGTGTACCAGACATTACAGACAACCTGGCATCAGCTGGTCTGTCCTGCAAACTGATCTGTATTTTAAGTTGAGATGTCTCTTTTTTTTTTTTTAACTTTACAGAGGATATTTTATTGCATTCTTTGGATATAATTCACCCTGTAGCGTCATAAAAAATACTTGAGAGTTAAAATAAACATAATCTAATTGCGGCATTCATTGTGCTTTTATTTCTAGAACTGTATTTGGAAGAGATTAGTGACCGGATAATAGAGGTTGATAAAGAGTGTCAAACAGATGAGTTCTTGGACAGACCACCCACACCACTCTTCATACCAGCCAAAACAGGAAGAGATGTTGCCACGCAGATAGAAGAAGGAGAGGTATGAAATGAAATCAGGTCTGCAAGTGCTATCAAAACATGACTCCCATACAAGACACGTTTCTGACACAAAACTGAGATGGAAACAGAAAGGAACTTATCCTCACAGTACATGGGGGGAAAAAAGTCCCCAACATCTGCTGTAAGGTTAAGTGCAAAATTAAGAAAGGTGCTTCTCCATGTGCACTGGTTCTGCTGATTTCAGCTAAGAACTACAGTGCTTTTCCCTGTAGAAACAGTGTCCAGCCTGAGAAGGGGTTGGGAACCCAGAGATGAGCAGAAATATGGTCTGGGTGAGTGCTCTGCTTCCTCCCTGGCAGCCCCCACAGAGGCTGTGGCAGTGTCTGTATCATCTCACTCCAGCCCATTCATTACTTAGCCCCCAGTTGCATTCACGCATCTTGCCTTAACTGGTAGTGCCCCTTTGCCCCATACTTGCACTTGTCAGTCCTGTCTTCAGCATGTGGGCTTTGCTCATCCTCCTTTTCTCCTCGCCAAGATGCTAAGAGTGAGTGTGATCAAGGGACGTTTATCTTTGTTTCACTGACTCCTATCCTCAGTTGTTTGACTTTGACGTTGAAGTCAACCCAATGCTGGAAGTGTTGATTGGGAAAACGATTGAGCAAGCTTTGCTGGAAGTGATGGAGGAAGAAGAGCTGGCCCAGCTGTGGGCACATCAGTGTGCATATGCAGAGCTGCGTAACGCGGAGCTCGCTGAAGTACAGCGCCTGGAAGAGCAGGACAGACGATACAGAGAGGAGAAGGTAGGACTTTGTAAGAGCAGAAAAGAAACCATTTCCAGTAATAAAAGACAAGCTTCAAATAAGCTGGATGTGCCCAAAAGAGTATTGTTGAGTTTGATATTACTCAAAGCTGCACTCTGCCATTTGCTCTCATGCACTAGCACCAGGTTGTTGCATTTATTTATTAAACAGTCATGCTCCAGTGGCCTGTTGTACTTGGATATCTGATTGAGTGTCCTTTGTACTTGTCCTCTGTAGCTGTACTCAGCCTTTTCCTGAGAATAATTGCTAAATGAATAGCCACAGAGCTTGAAAGCAAGAGAGGCACCTCCTAGTCTTTCACACTCAATGCATGCACCTACTCTATATGTACGCATCTCTCTCTCAACATCTCCAAGTATTAAGCTGTATTAGTACTATCTAGTAAACAGAAGGGGCAAGTCTTAATTATTTGCTATTCATCAGCCTTCTCTATCTGAGATTTTTTCCTGTGTTTTCCTGGACCAATTTGAGTTTTAATCTTTAATTACATCAAATAGGATATAAAATGGGAAAAATTAAACATTTGGGAAATCCTGACCCAACTTCATCCATTTCCAAGTGTCTCAATCAGCTTTATTTGCAATAATAAAGGAGTCATGGGATCAATGAATACTAAGGTATCAGAGAAGGGTATCATTTGGTCTGTAAGGCCCTTATTTTACAGACTTGCCAAAATGAGAATAGGTATATCAGAGGAATATGTTCCCCTCTAGTCCTTGTGGATTTTAGTACTCTATACATTGAGTACCAGTTTGCTTTCAAGCGCTTATTCACATGATAAGTTTTTGTGAAAGTTAGAGGCCATAAGTATCAGTACTTTTGGTTGTCTTTGTTATTTATGACTCTTAAGCTGTTATCATTCTTCAAAGTCTAGATCAAAGGAGTAATGGCTAAAGGCATGGAAGTTTTACCTATGATATTTTTGTCCTGGTTTCAGCTGGGATAAAGTTAATTTTCTTCCCAGGAGCTGCTGAGTTTTGGATTTAGTGTGAGATAACAGCTATTGTTTTAGTTGCTGTCAGGTAGTGCTTATGCTAGGCTAGGACAGAGTTCATTTTCTTGCCAGCAGCCACTATATGTTAGAGTTAGTATGAGAAGAATGTTAATAATACACTGATGTTTTTAGTTGTTGCTGAGAAATGAAGGACTTTTTCCGTTTCCTATGCTCTGCTGGTAAGCAGGTGTACAATAAGCAAGGAGGGCCCATAGCCAGACTGCTGACCCAAGCTGGCCAAAGAGATGTTCCACATCATATAACATCGTGTTCAGTGTATAAAGAGGAAACTGGCCAGGGTTCACTGCTCAGGGATAGCTGCTCAGGGATGGACTGGGTATCAGTTGTCAGGCAGTAAGCAATTCACTGTGCATCACTTGTTTTTTATTTGCTATTATTATCATTATACTCTCTTCCTTTGTTGTCCTATTAAGCTGTCTTTATCTCAACCCATGAATTTTAGTTTTTACTTGATTCTCTTCCCTATCCCATGGAAGGGTGTAGGGTGTGGGATGAAAGAGTGCTTGCATAGTCGTATCTGCCAGCTGGAGTTAAAACCACAATTGTCTTGACAGGAACGTCGCATACGCCAGCACATGCAAATGCTGCAGAAGCAGAAAGAGACCACAGAGAAAATTGCAGCTCGAGCATTCACTCAGCATTACCTGGCTGATCTTATTCCCTCAGTCTTCAACAATCTTCGTGACAGTGGCTTTTTTTATGATCCTATAGAAAAAGGTTTGTATTTTTTTTTTTTAATCTGTGAACTGAGTAGTATAAATGTCAGAACAACCATAAACCAGTCTAGGATACTGTCTCAAGATTTATTCATTTACATTTGTGGCTGAAGAGAGAGTTTCCAAACTCAAATTCCTAAAACAAACACTATTGGTGGAGAATAGGTAAGAGCTGACAGTGTTACAGTGAGAAAAGCTGCTTTTGAATTGGAGAGAAATAAATGGGTGGTTGGGATTGGTAGAACAGATAGAAAGAGAGAGAGAAGGCAGCTTGGGAATGGATACACTCTCTCCAGAATGAGTCATGGGACAAATGCAGAAACAGTGTATTTTGCAAACAAGGCAGTCTTTGGGACCATGGCGTACAAAGAACAGAATTTGAGAAATACAAGAGCAAGAGCTCATTAGTCAGAGGGAACAAATGCTTTCAGCAGACCAGAAGCCAGACGTCTTTGGAAAGCAAGGCAGGAAATGTTATTCTCCTGACTTGTTCAGGATAGTTATTTTTATCTCACTAGAGCATTACTGTGTATCTCATCTGTGCTAGCCCTTCAAGGGTGCCAGACCCCTTTGAAAATCACTGCAGTTGAGAGGACTCTGATCTGTATCCATAACAATGAGGAATCTCAGTAGTAGAGGCAGGAGATGAGAAACCAAACAACACCTGAGAGATTTCATCTGGCTCTTGAAAAGCAAGTGTCTTTTGGCAAGGATACTCATCCCTGAATGATCATAGCAAATGAAAAACAACCCCAAGATCCTGTCACTCATCCTCAATAAAAAGACTTTTTTTTTCTTTCTTTCTTCCTGCTAAATGCTTACAGATATTGAGACAGAATTCCTTCCGTGGCTGATGACAGAAGTGGAAGAAACACTAGAGAAGAAGATTCTGGGGAGAACAATGCTTAACTGTAAGTTACCAAATCCCAGAATGTAATCTGGGCTGCTTGATGGTTTTGATTGTTTTTACTCTAGTCAGAACAAATATCACAATTACAGGGTCATTGTGGTTTAAGGCAGCAGGTGTCATTTTAGCAAGAACTCCAAGTACCCATGGCTTTTTGTGTGGGTTTTTTTTCTTTTTTACTCTATTAATGCAGTTTTTATGTTGGAAAACTGTTACTACACTAATCAAGGTGATGATTTTCAGATGAAATAATATAAGTATCAGTTGCTACCCTCTCTCTGATGCTGATGGCTTTATGCTGTTTGAAATGTGTAGATGTTGGGACATGCAATATACTTAATATACTTTAACTGCAGAACAGTTAAAAAAACACCATTCCTTTCTCTGCTCTAAAACTTCTCGTGAGTTACACAGCCACCATTGCTGTGCTGTTCTCTGGAGTATGCCTGATTGTGCCAGTGGAAAAAAGACCATCCTGCATACAGCCATGTGTATTCCAGGAAAGTCTCTTACCTTGTTTGTGTAAGCTCCCTGACTTATGGAGTAATAAGTTCATCCTCCATGAAAGGAGAATAGAGCCATGGTTCACTGAGAAGTTAGGTGACCAACACTTCATCAAAACTAGGGCTTACCTCTTCACCAGTCAATAATTGTGTCCTTGCTTTTGAAATGGATTAAAATATCACTCTTCTTTTGCGCTATTTCAAGCTAAGTATTCAAGTTCTTTTATTAGTCAGTCTTACGAGGCCACATTTGAAACAGCTGATCAATCTAAACTTTGTCTTGTATAGAAACACGAAATTATGATGAATGTGTGTCCACTGTGGTGGTTCTAGGTCCAATCACTTTTTATATTTAAAATATATCTTTCATTCCTGTGGTTTTCCTCTGTCTGTGATTTTGGGTTTGAATTACAATTGTTTTCTTTCCCCTGGGTTTAAGTTTAACCAGAATCCTTTGTTAAGGTGTATTTTGGATAGTTACAGCTGGTCTGCTAGGTACTTCTATGATATGTGTATCAGAGTGTACACTCAAGGATCCCGTCTTCATATAGCTCTTCAGAAGGGAGGGAATTCTCCTTTTAAGAAACAGATATTGTATGTGACTACTGAATAAACATCCCAAAGAGAATGCTGCTGTAGGATACACTATTGATGAGAACATCTATTATATTCCTGTTACACCTTTATGTTTAATTTTTTAACCAGATACTGTAGCCTTGCGCCAGTTCCAAGACATGCAGAGCAGCTGGAGCAGGCCAATGAGTAATACCAGCAACCAGCAGCCAGCAGACCCTGTTTTGCTATTTACTCTATTTCCTAACTTATACTAAATCCCCCACAGATGAGTAAACATCATCTCTGTAAAAGGAAATGCAAATCAGATTCTCCAAGTTTTGTAGAGGCAGACACAGCCTTGGCTGAGATAGTTCGTGCCTTCTTCCCCTCCTCATGCAGAGGCATAGCACAGATCTCTAAGGATACATTTTTTACCTGTTTGAATGAAGATGGCACTTCAAGAGTTTATTTTGTCACTGTCCAATAAAAGAGCTGTGAACTACAAGGGAAGCACTCACCACATAAGGCAGATATGTTTGTCCTCTCAGAGATGACCAACCCATGAATTAACAATGAAGCTTTTTCTAGTATCTATACATTGCCCTATTTTCTGTGTTCAACCTCTCTTCATTGTTGGCCTCTATTTTTAATGTTTAAATGGCATAAATCAAAAAGAGTTTTGATTCCTTTTTTGTTGTGCTCTTTGATTTTGAAGGCCTATAATGTTTAGAAACATTTATGAAGTCTGAGCAGCAAAAATAGTTAAGGATATGTGCTTTATAGCTGCTTTTCAGAATGAGAAAATCATTTGATATCTCCTATAGTCCAGTATTTCCCACCACCAAAACCATCATGCTGTAAGTAATCTGGCTACTCCTTGTTCCTGGGGGGTGACCTGCTCTGGAAATGAGGAGCTGTGAGGAAATCAACAAAACAATCCAGGTGAACTCTTTCAAATCATCGCTTTCAGAGTAAACAGCTCATTTTGCTGGAACTAAGCTACAGCAACAGGGATGGGTTTTGTCATTCAGCTATTTTTAGTGGTGGGGTTTTTCCCTGTTTAAGAAGTTATAGGTCAGTAATATATAAAATAATATCAAATTATTTTTTTTCCTCCATGTTTGTTAATGGTGGTTTTCTCTGTTTCAGCCTTGATCTGTGCAGTGGTTGAAAAACGCTTGGATACATTTAACCGTAAGCCCCTGTCTGATCAGACAGAGGCACCTGCTGAAGTGCCCAGGCCAATAGAGGCAGCACCTGAGGAAGCTGGTGAGACAGATTCTGCTGACCAGCCACTTACAGAGAAAGAAGAAACTCACCAACTTGTTGCTGAGGAACAGCCTTCAAGTTGCACCTCTTTACAGTTAGAAGAATTGGATCAAGCAGGAACAGAGGATTTGGAAACTGAGTCAAGTCATCAAGTAAATGGAGATGAATAGCTTAGCTGAAAGAAGAAATAAATTCCTATGTATATACAAGTATTGTACCCTAGCCATCCCGAGGGGTGAATCTAAGCAACAGTAGAGCATTAAAGTGTGTTTTCCATATGCTGACATTGATTTCAGGCTGTAAGAATCAGAAGAAAGGTTACTAGTGCAATGAATGGCAGTGAAATTCTGTCCCTTTCTACACAATCCAATCCATCCAAAATCTAGTATGTTTACAATTGAAAAACAAAACTGTCCCACACCACATGCTAGAAGCTCATGAGAAGGATATTGAGAGCATCCTAATGACCTTTGCATGTGCTTTGATAACTTTCTCAGGACAGAATTTCCTCGCTTTCCCTGTTTTGAAAGGTAGCTGCACTTATATAAATTTCTTTCACTCATATTAAGTCTCTCCTGACAAATGGGGATGGGCATCTAAGCAGATAATATTACAAAGACTGTTGTCTCTGAAGCTCTCCAGGCTCCAAGAGTTATCTGCCACTGGGAATTTCTGCCAGCATAAAATCCTCCTCAGCCTCTCGACTCCTGGAGTTGGCCTACACAACGCCAGGCTTGCTGACAGAGGATGGGGTAAACATCTCCCCAAGAGGCAAAAGGATGCCTACTAAGAAGTTAGCAGGGCTTATTAATAGAACTTTAAACTAGATATGAAGGGGGATGAGTACAAACCCAGGCTTAATAGAAAAATGCCTGAGAATGGCACTGCGGTATCTGACGGATGGTGTGCTAGCAAGCCTCTTTCATCTGCTACCTCAGAGGATGTCAAGGATTGCACTCCAAATGACAGGAAAGATGCAAAGGTTGTTGATTGGTTAGAAATGACAGCTAGTAGTTGCTTAGAAATTAAGACTATTCCCCTCAGGAGCGTGGCAGGGAGAGCAGAACAAAGCTCCAATGATCCCAGAGGAAACGGTTGAAGATGTGCTCAGCCAATTAGACATTCACAAGTCTAGGGGGCCAGAAGGGATAGACCCAAGAGTATTAAGGGAGCTGGCAGAGGTGCTTATCAAACCCCTTTCCATCATCTACCAGGAGTCCTGGCTGACTGGGGAAGTTCCCCTTGGCTGGAGGTTGGCAAATGTTACACCCATTTACAAGAAGTGTGGGAGGGAGAATCCAGGGAAGCACAGGCCTGTCAGTCTGACTTTGGTGTTGGGGAAGGTCATGAAAGAAGTCATCTTGAGTGCTGGCACAACACACACAAGACAACCAGGTGATCAGGCCCAGTCAGCAGGGGTTTGTGAAAGGTAGGTCCTGCCAACCTAACCTGATCTTCTATTGCAAGGTGACCCANTGCAAAGGAATCTAAACAGGCTGGACTGCTGGGCTGAGACCAATGGCATGAGGTTTAACAAGGCCAAATTCCGGGTCCTGCACTTGGGGCACAACAACCCTATGCAGATCTACAGTCTAGGGAAAGAGTGATTGTGCCCTTGTACTCAGCATTGGTGACACTGCACCTCANAGAGAAAGAAGAAACTCACCAACTTGTTGCTGAGGAACAGCCTTCAAGTTGCACCTCTTTACAGTTAGAAGAATTGGATCAAGCAGGAACAGAGGATTTGGAAACTGAGTCAAGTCATCAAGTAAATGGAGATGAATAGCTTAGCTGAAAGAAGAAATAAATTCCTATGTATATACAAGTATTGTACCCTAGCCATCCCGAGGGGTGAATCTAAGCAACAGTAGAGCATTAAAGTGTGTTTTCCATATGCTGACATTGATTTCAGGCTGTAAGAATCAGAAGAAAGGTTACTAGTGCAATGAATGGCAGTGAAATTCTGTCCCTTTCTACACAATCCAATCCATCCAAAATCTAGTATGTTTACAATTGAAAAAAAAAACTGTCCCACACCACATGCTAGAAGCTCATGAGAAGGATATTGAGAGCATCCTAATGACCTTTGCATGTGCTTTGATAACTTTCTCAGGACAGAATTTCCTCGCTTTCCCTGTTTTGAAAGGTAGCTGCACTTATATAAATTTCTTTCACTCATATTAAGTCTCTCCTGACAAATGGGGATGGGCATCTAAGCAGATAATATTACAAAGGCTGTTGTCTCTGAAGCTCTCCAGGCTCCAAGAGTTATCTGCCACTGGGAATTTCTGCCAGCATAAAATCCTCCTCAGCCTCTCGACTCCTGGAGTTGGCCTACACAACGCCAGGCTTGCTGACAGAGGATGGGGTAAACATCTCCCCAAGAGGCAAAAGGATGCCTACTAAGAAGTTAGCAGGGCTTATTAATAGAACTTTAAACTAGATATGAAGGGGGATGAGTACAAACCCAGGCTTAATAGAAAAATGCCTGAGAATGGCACTGCGGTATCTGACGGATGGTGTGCTAGCAAGCCTCTTTCATCTGCTACCTCAGAGGATGTCAAGGATTGCACTCCAAATGACAGGAAAGATGCAAAGGTTATTGATTGGTTAGAAATGACAGCTAGTAGTTGCTTAGAAATTAAGACTATTCCCCTCAGGAGCGTGGCAGGGAGAGCAGAACAAAGCTCCAATGATCCCAGAGGAAACGGTTGAAGATGTGCTCAGCCAATTAGACATTCACAAGTCTAGGGGGCCAGAAGGGATAGACCCAAGAGTATTAAGGGAGCTGGCAGAGGTGCTTATCAAACCCCTTTCCATCATCTACCAGGAGTCCTGGCTGACTGGGGAAGTTCCCCTTGGCTGGAGGTTGGCAAATGTTACACCCATTTACAAGAAGTGTGGGAGGGAGAATCCAGGGAAGCACAGGCCTGTCAGTCTGACTTTGGTGTTGGGGAAGGTCATGAAAGAAGTCATCTTGAGTGCTGGCACAACACACACAAGACAACCAGGTGATCAGGCCCAGTCAGCAGGGGTTTGCGAAAGGTAGGTCCTGCCAACCTAACCTGATCTTCTATTGCAAGGTGACCCACTTCATGGGTGGGAGAAAGGCTGTGGATGTAGTGTACCTGAACTTTAATAAAGCCTTTAACACCATTTCTCACAGTATTCTACTTGTGAAACTGGCTTCCAGTGGCCTGGACAGGCACACCCTCTGGTGGGTAAAAAAACTGGCCGGATGGCCAGGCCCAAAGACTGAGGGTAAGTGGAGTTAAATCCAGCTGGAGACCAGACACAAGTGGTGTTTCCCAGGGCTCAATGTTGTGTTCAGTTCTGTTCAATACCTTTATCAATGACCTGGGCTGATGGTTACTAAGTTTGAGGATGACACTAAGCTGGGAGGAAGTATCGATCTGCTGGAGGGTAGGGAGGCTCTGCAAAGGAATCTGAACAGGCTGGACTGCTGGGCTGAGACCAATGGCATGAGGTTTAACAAGGCCAAATTCCGGGTCCTGCACTTGGGGCACAACAACCCTATGCAGATCTACAGTCTAGGGAAAGAGTGATTGTGCCCTTGTACTCAGCATTGGTGACACTGCACCTCAAACGCCTTGTTCAGTTTGGGGCCTCTCACCACAAGAAACACACTGAGTTGCGGGAGTGCATCCACAGAATGGCAACAAAGGTGGTGAAGGGGATGAAGAACAAGTCTCATAAGGAGTGGCTGAGGGAACTGCCATTGTTTAGCCTGGATAAGAGGAGGCTGAGGGGAGACCTTATCAGTGCCTACAGCTACCTGAAAGGAAATGTTAGTGAAGTGGATGTTGGTCTCTCTTCTACCAAGTGACAGGCAATAGGACGAGAGGGAATGGTCTCAAGTTGTGCCAAGGGATGTTCAGATTAGATAGCAGGAAAAATTTCTTCACCGAAAGGGTTATTGGGCTGTTCAGGGAGGTGGTTGAGTTTAAATATATCCCTGGATAGATGAAATGCTCAGGGATATGGTTTAGTATGGTTGGCCTCGATGATCTCAAAGGTCTTTTCCAGCCAAGCTGTTCTATGATTCTATGACTGACAAAATCAGCCTGTACTGCCACATGTATCTGTATCTGTCTTACATGAGGTCAACTCCACAAGTGGGGCATTCCCCCTCATAAAAGTACATCTGCTATTCACTACAGCAACACTCTTTCCTTGTTAGCTGCACCTGTGGAAAAATTCCTGCATTGTCCAGACTGCTTTGTGCTACCTCCTCTGTGCAAGTCAGAGATGTGTGCTAACCCAGCAGGCCAGACCCCAGTCTGAGATTGGGATTCCAGGAATGACACCTGAAGAGACAAGTACCTGCTGCACATCCCAGATCCTCAGAAGGGACATCCAGACTTTTCACTGGCCTGCTCATACATGTGCCTTCCCAGGCAGACCCTCCATCCTGTGCCAGGATGTCCAGTGACAATCGGGGCAGGTACTGCTCACATAGTCTCCCTTGGAAGGTGTCAGGTATTTGAAAGTCAGACGTAACGAGGTGTAACCACTAGCAAATTCACTCAGTGGTTTGATGTTATATGAATGTGTTGAAACTGAAAGGAGTCGCATAGTGCAGACAGTAAACAGACACACCCATAGATGCTTTTCAAAGCTGGAAACTCCTCTGTTTGCTAAGTTGACAGTATTTCAACCAAGTGTGCTTGTTTTACCTTTTACAATTGAGTACACAAAAGATCCAGCAAAATGTGTTGCATGTGTGAAATTAAGGTAGTCAGTGCTCACCACATCTGTCTATAAGTTTTGAAATATCATTTCTTTTTACGCATATGACTGGAATTGAAGGCTTGAAATGAAACCTTTGTTTAGGCATTGAAGTCAGTGGGAGTTTTACTTCCATTTCAGTAGGACCAAGGTTTTGCATTGTTTCTTTTCCCATGATGATGGAGACTCCTGTCATGACTTCAGGTAAAGAACTCCAAGCTAATTTTATCTAAAGAAATAAAAAGGCTTTGTGACATGATTCATGAGAGTTCTAAATGTTTCAGCTCATTTTTGGAACACTGTTAGTTTTAAGCACTTCTCTTTGCTGAATGATTGTTTTGTCATGTATTTACAGGGGACTTAGCATAACTTAAAGGACTGCCATGGGTAATTCCTGAAAAGATTCAAACAAATGCTAACTTGAATATTTGGGCTTGGAAAGTTACAAGAGGAACGTGATCACCCAGAATATTTTAATTTTTGTCACTTCTGCTTTGTGTTTGACTACTAGAAAAATTACTTGAAGCATTTAATTATTCTGTTTAAATAGGTTGTGGCATCATTATATATACTGAAACTATTATAAAAAATAACTACTTGCATGCAATACTTTTTAACTTCATTAGAATGTATAGATACAATTGAAGCACTGTGTATTGTGTGCTGTAACAGGTTATGGTTTTATGGGTCCACTCAGTCATGAAGCTTTATACTGTACTGGCAGTTTTCCATTACTAGCCTTGTCGTTCAGTTCAGCCCCAGACACAGAAGGATCGCTTGATAGGAATGTTTGGACTTGATGATCCAGCGGGTCTTTTCCAACCTAGTGATTCTATGGGCAGGGGGGCAGAGGAAGGGACCCCTCGCATCCTGTTGTCACTGAAGAAACAGGAAACCACAAGTAAGACTAAGTAGGGGAAAGGGAATATGAAGTAATAGCGTAGATGTCACCTGTCTGGGGCGATGCTGGCAGACACGTAGGCTGTGTGGCACAGGCGTTGCCACTGGCAGGGTGGCTCAGGGGCTGGCACACAGGTGGCTGGAAGAGCCACCCTATCTAAGCCTCTGAGTGTAAGCACCACATCCCTTACACCACCTTCCCACAGGCAGCCCTCCTGATGCCCTTTCCCTCAAAATCCCCTTCTCTGGTCTATGTCCCCAGCAAGCGAGTAAGGTAGCAGGGGTGCCAGCTCTGCAGAGGGGCACGGGGGAGGGCCTGGAGGCCGGCAGCTCCCTGTACCTGCTCAGAATCACAGCAGCATCCGTCGGGTGTGCATGTGGGTGCAAATGGGTAGGTGAGGGAACAGAGGGAGACGGCACTGTAGGCACTAGAGGGCAGGACAGGCCACACAGAAAGACGCTCATGTCATTTACTGCACATCCTGCAGCAGTGACCCCAGTCTGGAAATCCCTTCCATGCTTAAGCCCCAAAGGCATCGACCTTCTGCATAATCTATTCCTACTTGTAACATGAGGAGCCAGCACTTAGGGTCACTCGAAACAGTCCACAGCAAGATCACAGAATCGTGGAATTACTTGGATTGGAAGGCACCTTAAAGACCATTCAGTTCCACCCCACCTGCCATGGGCAGGGGCATCTTCCACTAGACCAGGTTTCTGAAAGCCCCATCCGACCTGGCCTTGAACACTTCCAGTGATGAGGCATCCACAGATTCTGTGGGCATCCTGGGCTCCCGGACTTTCAAAAAGTTTAGCACAGCCGTTTCAGCCTGTCCTTCAAATTAAACTGGAGGAAAAAATGCATTTCCCTACATATATTCAACCATCTTTTCAGATTATAAGCAACTTGATAAGCAACTCTTCACAAATCAGCACGCTGGATCCAGGATGCAGGCTTCTGAGGCTTTCTCCCAGAACCTAAAAACTGGATACAAAGTTCATTTTGGCATTGAACTGTAGACCAATAGTAGAAGGAGTTGAGCTGGTACCTCTTGAAGTTACACCCAGGCTGGGTACCCGTCAGTAGCATGTGTGTGCAGGGCTTCCTATCTTTGTGTGTTTTATCAAAAGCAGCTGGTCACAATGTGACTTTATACACCTGGTTTCCATCTACTGATGTCTCTGCAAAGAGCCAAAGTATTATTCCAACAACTGGCTCGAGAGTTTAGCTTCACAGAATCATAAAATGCTTTGAGTCGGAAGGGACCTTAAAGATCATCTAATTCCATCCCCCTGCCACGGGCAGACACACGTCCCACAGGATCAGGCTGTCCATGTTTCCTTCAGCACCCTCTTGAGAAGTGGGAAAGACATTGAAACTTACTGAGCGGCCCTGATTCAGTTAGGGAATTCTCTTGATACTGACAGACCAAACTGGACTGTCACATTTCTTTACTTCTTACTGACAGACTGGGAGCATTCCAGTGACACTAGAACTCATGGCATGTGTGTTGCTAGCAGAAATCACAGGTTTCAAAGAGCATGTGAGATAACAGATACAAAGAATAACCTGTAAAATCATGTCTTCACTTGCTTATATGTGTGTTAAACACAAACCTCACCTTATCCATCTTTAATGGGTACAGCCTTGGGAGCCCACAGAAGCACTATTACTTTAACAGCACTACACAGCAGCAGCCACGTAGTGTTCACAAAGCCCTGAAGATTCCTGTCCCGCTCTCCTGCAGGATACACTTTTAGAACATTGAGACAGTATCTACCCTAGTGAAATAGTGAAATTATTTCAGTGTGATTTTTCACTACCATGGGTTGTTTTACTGGCACATACCAGAAGATCAATGTGGCCCAGAGTGCATTTCCGTGGTCCTCTGTGATGCTGCTTTATTGCAGTACCGCTGTAGCCATAAAATGCCTTATGTCGCCTCCCCCTCAGCCCTACCACGAATATTTGGCCCTCTCAAGCTACCCAGCCCTACCTCAGACCCTCGGGCCCCGGAGAGCTGCTCCTGCATCCCTTCCCCAACCCCTCGGTACCCACGGCAGAGCTGTTGCCACATCCCAGCCCTTTCCCAACCCCTCAGTACCCGCAGCGGAGCTGCTCCCCCATCCCATCCCCATCCCTATCCCATCCCTATCCCCATCCCCATCCCATCCCAACCCATCCTTGACAGGACAAGAGGGAATGGCCTCAAGCTCCGCCAGGGGAGGTTCAGTCTCTACATCAGGAAAAAATTCTTCACAGAAAGGGTCATTAGGCACTGGAACAGGCTGCCCAGG